>JAZKJV010003309.1:1200000-1500959 GCA_037367405.1 Ottelia alismoides
ACAAATCAATGAGTTGTCGAATGAATAAACATGCAGTTTTATGTTTATTTAGCCTGGGCAAAGCCCCAGGGTCGACTAAAGGAGACAAAGGAACAACTCGGAATCAGATTAGATGAATTAAATCGTAGTTTTCCAAGTGATATTTTTCTTATTTTTTATGCAATAAAATGCCAAATGCAATGATGCGAATGAACTAGGTCATTAAGAAAATCAACAACTTAGCCAAATTTCATTTTAATGTGAAATTAATCCAAATTGATAAATTGTATTTTCCTATAAACATAATACAATGATTAATGTAAAATGTATTTTTTTGAAATTTTTGGATTTAAAATGCACATAAGAAAAATGCAAACTTTTTTGGGGTTTTTATGCAATTTTTCATGCAAATGATATGCACAAATTATTAAAACTTTACTGGAGTTAAACATGATTAAATGAAGCTACACTAAATTTTTTAGAATTTTCTGACACTTTATGATTTTTTTATGATTTTTTTACTGAAAACAGAGCGACTATGAGTATTTAATTCCTAATTAATCCATGAAATCAAATTATCCAAAAAATTATTTATCTCAAATAGATATTTCAGTAAGGAATCCAGGAGAGTTGAAATTTCTCAGAAATCTTATTCGTGGAATTAATTAAAAATCAATTATTTAAATCACCCTAAAATTATTTTATGCAAACGACAACTCCAATTTGGACGAAATTTGGACTGTAATTAAAGCATACTTAAATACATCATTCATAATTATTTCACAATTTTTTGAACAATAAATGACTATGTGTGAATTTCAGAGTTTAAATGGGCAAAATATCACTGATTTTCAATCTCTGATTTTTAATAAAATGTTAAATACTCACAAAAATGCAAATAAATAGCCACGAGATAAAGAATTAGTTGCTCCTCAAAATGCTATTTTTTGATAAAAAAAATTGATGCAAAAATAATGTCCAAATTATAACTCAAATGCAGGGGTGTCTTCACAATATAAGAAATAGAAATTAAATGAACAACTGTGCACGGGGGCACTTTTGCAATTTCAAAAACGTAAAAGGGAGATAATGCAAATTTCACAAATAAAATAAAATAAATGAATTGGACCTCTCTTCTTCTCCCGCAAGCAGCACAGATGGGGAGGGGCGGCTAGGGCTCGCATGGAGCGGCGCGGCCAAGGCAGCTGAGGGCGGCGCACACGTCGAGGACAGCGATCGAGGCGCATGGGGCGCGGCACACAGCTGCACGTCGCACGAGGGTGGCGAGGGCTATATGGCAATGCTACGCTGTGCGCGGCCGTGAGGGCGACGCGGATGAGCGTTGAGGGCGGTGGCTGGTGCGTGGAGCGTCGGGCGGTGCGAGGTAGCTGCAAGACGACGGACAGCCGCAGTCAATGTTGGGGTTAACGGCGAGGGCGGCGGCCGCTTGTGGGCGATGACCGCTGTGCTAGGCGGCAGCGGGCGGTGGCTCGCAGGTGGGAGGCCGAAGGTCGAGGCAGGGCTCGGGGGGCTGGCGGCGTGGAGTTGTCGTGGCTTGGAAGAGGCGGGGGAGCGACCTGCGGCTGGGGCACAATCAGGCGAGGGCTCGTGCGGCGGAGTAGAGGGCGGTGGGCACTGGAGGGGCTGGAAGGTGCTGGCGGCGGGCGTTGGAGTCTGGCGGCGGTGTTGACATGGCGCCGCGTGGAGCACGGGCGACGGCCTGGAGAGCAATTTTTTGTGTTGTTTTTTTTCAATTTTTTATTTTTATATTTTGTAAATAGGAATGAAGGAATGAAAGTTCAATGAAGATGTAGAGTTTATGTGTGTGATATTGGTGGAATAAAACAACAAGGAAAAAAGCATTAGATAAAATAAATGAAGAAGATAAGGATAGAAAATAAACACGTATGGTCGCCGAAGGTGGAGCTGCGATGTGCGACTCTCGTCGTCGTGGCCTCGATCCAATTTGGCGATCGAAAATCGGATAAGTTCCATGAGCTTGGCTGGCAAATCAATACACGGAGATTAACCGCAGATCTCGCCTTGAGGTTGTCGTTGCTCGACTCGTCTCCTACAGCTGTCACCTGAAGGTTAAAGGGGCTCGACCTCACTTCTCTCTAAAGCAGCGGATGATGAACAATGGAGGAGAGATGAGAATATAAAGAGGAGGAAAGGGAAGTTGGAGAAGGAGTTGAGGGAATGGAGTGGTGGAGAAGGTGGAGGCTTGGAGTGGAAGGCAAGTAGAGAAGTGGTAAAAGGGGGATAAAATAAATTATTAATAAAATAATATAGTAGGCTACTAAAAATAATTAAAATAGCAATAGTAAAATAATAATAATAATAAATCCAAAAATAATAGAATAAATCCAAAAATAAAGAAAATGAGGTGACATGTGGCGGCTCCAGGAGCTGCCACATATCCCTCCTAGAAAATTCAAAAATTAAATGTAAAGAAAAATCAAAAAGAAATCACAAAAGGGATTAAATCAAAAAGTGGTCACCATGAAAGTTTCTTGTCTCGACGAGATCTACAACTTTTGTGAAGCGTCGATAGTCAAATGAAATCATCTGTACAAAACGTATTTTTGGGTGGTACCTTATAGATATAAAATACCGCATTTTATCTTTTGTAACTTTTTTTATCATTTTTAAAAGAGAGAAAAATCAAAATAAAGTTAGAAAAAATATGAAAGGAATATTTACAACTTAATCTAATTTTTTTGAATTTTTTATAATTAAGAAAATAAAAGGATGAAATGAAGGGTAAAACGGTCAATATGTACAATATACAAAAGGGGCCCAAAACTCAAGTTTTGCATACGAGCTCCAATTTTAATGAAATTGATCTTGTTTCGAAGGTCTCTGAATGTATATTACTTTAAAAGTGTGTAGACCTAAATCGGACAATGTATGAGAGAGATATGTGTATTTTAAGGCTCTTATTTTCAAACTTGGATTGGGATTTTACTGGTCAATTTTACAAGTTAGTATTTTTTTTTATATTTTTTCTTTATTAGTGTTACTAATATATACACTATAGAGTTGGTTTATTGGATTTAGAGTTAGTATAAAATATATACAAATAGGTGAAATATGGTGAATATACATGTGAATATTTACAAGTGAATTTGGCTTCTTATTTATACAATATGAATGCTAAAATGCAGATGTTATCAATGCATGCATGAATGGTAATTATGCAATATAAGTGAAAATATGCAGCTAATTACTCGGGAACAAAGCTCTATTTTCAGCTTTTAGAGTCATGAATCTCATATTCATCACCCCCCCCCTATACTTAAACATTGCTCGTCCCCGAGCAACTAAAATAAAATGCAAGAGTGAAATGAGACTGGGTTCCATACCAAGGTCATGAACAAAAGTTGAAAATGGAGCTTGACTCGACCTTTAAATTAATTGTCTGGCAGAACCTTATTGAGATCTGAACTTAAGACCTAACAGACTTCAAGTTCCACAGGTCTTCTATTCAAGACGTCTCAGCAGTCAGGTCAGAACAAATCCTCAAACGTGAATTTCTGATGACTATGATTCTTACTTGTACTGTGTAAGTGATAAATAGCTCTCCACATCAGAAATGGCTAAGAAGCAGCCTCCTCTAACAAGGTAAATCTAATTATCCGGTCCAGTAACTCTTTCCTCGAGGAGCGGGGTATTTCCTTGTAAGTTCAAGTGCGACCAGCTCAAGAGGAGCGGGTGGAGAAAAGAATGGACGGTAGCCAGTGTAGCTACCTATCCCGAGATGCCTGACCAGTGTAGCCACGTCATCCAGCTGCAGACTTCTCGCTAATATACATACTCCGACAGGCAATATTTTCTTTTTGGCCTGTCTATTTTTTTGGAGTTCTTGCATTTTTTCCTTTTTTTCTTCTTTTTCCTTTTTTGGGACTATATACAAGGTGCAGCATGTACATCAGGAGTTTTTCCTCTTGATCTAGTAGACTATCCCTCTTTTGAAGCATTATTGCAACCCACAACGTCCTATCCTCAGACGTCAACACCACCAGACTAGGTTGAGATGCACTACCCTCCCTAGAGGAGGACGGATGTTTCCACCCGTGTGCTACTCCAAGCTAAAGGATTCTACCTCCTCACCACCTCATCAATGAAGAGCTACGTGCATTGTGTTTGTCCAAGTTAGGTCACTGTCTATAAGAATCATGCATGTGCACGAGATATTCTACTTAGACTAATCAAGATGACATGTGAATATAGACTTGCGGAATCAAAGAATTAAGTCACTTGACCTGAGAAATCTTAACTCCAGTTCCTATAAGGTTTCTCTGAAATTAAGTGGATTAAGGTCAATTCAAGTCCATCCTCAATATCTACTCATAACTTGGTTCAGAAACCACTAACTTTTCATCTTGTATATGCAGATGAGATGCAGATGACATGCTACGAATGAAATGGAAGACTTTTTTTTGAAATGCAAGGATGATATGCAAGAGTAAATAAGAAGCTTTTTTATTTTATTTTCTGGTATACAACAAATTTTATTATACAACAATTTTTAGTTTATACAACTTGTACATAATATACATAGTATACATGAATTTTTTTTGGTATACATCCTATTTTACAACACGAGTATTATTTAGAAGAATTCTACAAATTTTTTTCCAATTTTTACCGATCCCGTAATTATTGTATAATATATACAAAAATACGCGAAAATACGCGAAAGTACGAGCTATGGGTAAAGTATATATGTAATATATACACGCCCTCCTATACTTAGCGTGTTCTATGTCCTCAGAAAAGCGATAAAAAAGACATAGCTCGTGCTAAGCGTAGGAGAGCTAAAATTACAAAATGTATAGAAGTAGCTCCGCCCCCCTATACTTAGGCTCTGGCAGCGTAAGTGTAGAAGAAGATCAAAAATGGGGCGGACGAGGACAAGAGGAGAAATGGATGAGTATATACATGGTGGGCATCGATTCCCCCTATACTTAGGCTCTGGTAAGCCTAAGTATAGAAAAGAGTGAGTATGAGAACCGATGTGATCTGGAGGATGTACAATGAATAGATGCAGGTCACTCTCCACCCTATACTTAGGATCTAGTCATCCTAAGTATAGTCATAAAATGAAATGATATGGAGCCGGGGCGAGTGATTCGAATCATTTGGAAGGGAGGGAGAAAAAGTATATACAAGAAAAGAGTGAGAATATACAAGGATTAAGAAGGTTTGTGACGAACCTTCTTGCGGACGCGAGGAGGTGGATAATATACATATGTGTCGCTATCGGAATCGTCCTCAGATGAATAATAATGAGGTGTAGGGATCATCCAACGAGGGTCGACACACGGCTCCTTGCTTAGATAAGTCTTGAGAACAGCCGAACTGAGCTCACTCATATAAATCACCTTATCCGGACCAGATGAGGACTCCTCAGAAAATTCCTTCTCCGGTGTGTTGAAGGAAACTTTCTTAGTCGGTTTTCTAGAACCTGAATCATTGAGAGGGAGATGAGAGCGACGCGCCTTGAGAGGTTCGGGGGGACTCCTCGAGGAATCAATTCTCGACTTCCTCTCACTAGATAGCCGACTAGAAGAGGGAGCAACTGTATTTTTATGTGGAATCAATTTAGTCTTGGTTGTCTCCTTTGAAGGTTCGGGACGTGGTGTGGTGTTGACCATGAGTTTCTCATCAGACGAGTCACCATATAGATTGTAATATTCTTGAAGGGTCAGCACATGTCTTGGGAAGGTGCTAGTGGTCTCAGATGGCTTGGCATATTTTAGCTCTTGTGTTGGATCATCAAAACGGTCAAGGCAATCAACAAAGGTCATGTCCAACTTAATGATAGCTTCTGGTAGTGAGTCCTCATTAGAAGCTGTCACGGTGGCGGTGCAAGCAGTTGATGAAGTGGAGGTGTGGAGAGTCTCAGAACCATCGGTCGTCCAGATAGTCGGTCTCTCAGGTGTAGCAGAGAGGTGGGACTCATCTACCTCTCGATGGGCACGACTGTCAGCAGATGTGCGGGTCACCTTAGAGTAAAGTGTATCAAAGAGTGGGTGAGGTCGAAGCGCTCACAATGCTGAAAAATCGATCTCCCGAATCTCGCAATCTATAATCGCCTTAGCTGAGGCTAAGAACGGCTTCCCAAGAATAATCAGAGACTGGGTAAACTCTCCTCGGTGCTCGATGTCAATGATCGTGAAGTCCACCTGAAGTAGAACACCTTGGAAGGTAATGATGACTGAAATATTTCCTCTAGACCGTTTGATGGATCGATCATCCAGTTGAACGATCTCTCTCAACTTTCTGATAGGCTTGAGTTTTAGTTTGTCAAACACAGAGGTCGGGAGGATATTTATCGAAGAGTCATCATCGATTCTTGAATGGGTAAAGATAGTGTCTTTGATTTCACATTCAACCCTAGGCAACCGCTTCACTCTGTGGCTCTTGGTCTTTCTTCCCATCACCAAGGAGCTGGCCATAAACACTATGTGTTTCTCAGTTCTTGTTCTCTTAGTACCCGACCTCGTGGGCATCAACTTACTCTTTACAAATCGCTTGAGGTCGGGGAAGTGATCTATGGCCTTATTAAGGGAAGTTTAAAAATCAATTCCTCATCGAGTGCTTCCCTTAGGGTAGGATTCAATTTTTCTAAGTCTTTTTCATTTTTAATTTCTATGGATTTTTCATATTTTTTAATTTTTTGATATTTTTGGTGGATGAATGACCAGACTCTGGATTGGAGGGTAAGTGGTTAGTAGAAGAGGGAGATAGAATGGACTCCAGCTGTACAAACGGTGTGGGTTCCCTAATGTTCGCTTGGTTTTCAACATCAAATCTACTTACTTCCTTCTCCACTTTCATATCCAGACTGGCAGAAATTGAGCTGTAATATTTCCATGACATCTCTCAACTCATTACCAAATGATTCATTTTTCTTAATAACTCTAGAGATGTCATCGTCCACAAAATTCTCATGACAAATCATGGGAGAGTTATGCTCAATTGGAGGATACTGTCGAGATATTGGGGTCTCATACTCAACATACCTAGACTCTGGCATGTAATCCTGGGTCGAGTATGGACCATCCGAATGGCAGATATTGGTCGGAGCCTCATATGATGGAGTTAATTAACGAGGGACTAGTACGTCTAGCTCATGAGTCAACTCCTGTGAATGTATCGGCTCTACGAATGTGTGACACGAAGGCTGGTTAATGGGAGCTTGATCACTAAAGTCAATCAAGTCTGGGAAATCATGATGTACTGGCCTCTCCATTTGGGTTGTTCGATCGGTCAAGTTATGCCCTAAGGTCAAGTCGGGAGGTGTGTATGTAAATTGTTGTATGGTCCCTACTTGAGGTGAGAATGAAGTATGTGGGGGTATATAATTTTTCTGATCATCTGTCTCAACAGTGACTTGCTCTTCATTTGATTCTTTGATTCTTGCAAGCTCCCGAGAGTAAGGACAGTCAGCCCAAGGTAGAAATGGATCCGGAGTGTTAGAATATGGAGTAGGTGAGAAATGCGAAGAAGTGGAGAAGTCAGTCGAAGTTCTAACTTCATCATTGGGTTGAGGGTGAACCAACCATGGGTAAGGATCTCCTGTGGATGGCAGAGGATACATGGAAGAAGTAGAAGACAAAGATGAATGGTATATGATCGAGGAGGAATGACCAGAGATCACAGGGTATGGAGACCAATATCCCGACATCTTGAAGAGGAAAAGATGAGTGTAAGTAGGTTGAGGTAAAAAATGTGCAATTACACAGGATAACACACACGGACAGACACAAAGACAAACGCAAGAGCAAACCCTGAGTTCACACTCAACACGGTGAAGGACCCAAAATCGAGTCCGATTAGTCTGGTTGATTTTAAGTGTGATTTTTCAGACAAGTAGCAAAGGTTATGCGGCCTATAGGGGAGTCGGCTAAAAAGCCGGATGCGTCTCCCCTGTTTAACCTGTCGCCTTAGATACCAACGCCCTTTCTTTCTTCGCTCCTATCCCAAGTTGATGGATTCAAAGACCATGCCCCTATCTACCTGTAAGCAGAAGGAGGCTGACAAGGCTGGAACTTCTCCCCGAAGGGCTACTAGCAACTTGTCGCGAAGTACCGCTGGTTCACCCCTGACTACCTGTGAACAGGCGGAGGCTACTTAGTGCTAGTCAATGAATCTAAAAATATTCAACTCGTGATATTTGCTAGGATTAGTTGGTACGTCATATGGAAGGCGGGGATTTGGGCGCTGCCTTACGGTGTTCACACACACTCAAGTACCCTCACTCAACCTGAAAACAAGGTTGGGGTTACTCTCCCGCAAATAAGGGTTAATTTTAAACAATTGTTTTGGTCCAATTCAATTAGCAGTCCCAATTTTAAAGATTAGTTGTCATTGATATTAATCCACACAAGCAATCATGTCTACCGTCAAGTCCCAATTCCTTTATCCTAGGTTAGAAAACTGAGAGAGAGAGAGAGAGAATCGAAAAAAGCCGATGCAATCGAGAAAACGATGATAAATGCTTGAGTAAGAAGACTTACAGTGCCTCCATCTCTCTACAATGCGGGATGCAGTACTGAATTGAAATTTTACACTAAATGAATGCAAGCGATTAAAGTCGCTCCTAAACAGGCAGTTCTATTAGCGAGTAAAGAACAGATTATGTTTGGCTAAGTCTTGCGGTCTAAGTGTGTCTTTTATGTGTGAAATGTGGTCCTAAATATTACGAGCACAAACAGTGCTAGGAAGCTCTAAGAGCCGCAAGTGCAGGTCCTATTCTACGTAAAGCAACCACACAGCACACGGGGACACGTTTTATTATGACTTACATGCACGAGATCCCAAACGGGAACCGTTGTAAATGCAGACACTTTTTTTATAAGTTAACAAAAATCTTTTTGGCGTCTCAATAGCCGACTTGATCCATGAAACGTCGACCTCTGATGCACTTCGAGATGCGTCGACTTCAAGAAAGTCGCTCCAAACCCACCGAGCCCTCGCACAAAAAGATACGAATTATGTCAGAAAGAGATATATACAGAAATGGTAAAAAAACAATTAAAGAAAAAAATGGATAATTACAAGATGGCTCGGGGGTCAGACTACCTGAGTGACTGAAAAACGTAAATCTAATTTTCTAAAGTGATCCTAAGTCGTTTGCCTTCCCGGCAACGACGACATTTGATGGACCGTGGATTCTACCCTTTTTAATGGTATCTAATTGACGGTTTCATTGCAGTCGGATAAATCCGGATCGATCAGAAATAACCGCACAAATCGATGAATCGTCGAATGAATTAACGCACGGTTTTATGTTTATTTAGCCTGGACAAACCCCATGGTCGACTCAAGGAGGCAAAGGAACAACTCAGGATCAGATTAGATGACTTAAATCGTGGTTTTCCAAGTGATTTTTTTTCTTATTTTTTATGCAATAAAATGCCAAATGCAATGATGCGAATGAACTAGTTTATTAAGAAAATCAACAACTTAGTCCAATTTAATATTAATGTGAAATTAATCCAAATTAATCAATCGTATTTTTCTTGTAAATCTAATCCAATGATTAATGCAAAATATATTTTTTTGGAATTTTTGGATTTAAAATGCATGCATGAAAAATGCAAACTTTTTTAGGGTTTTTATTTAATTTTTCGTGCAAATGATATGCAAAAATTATGAAACTTTTACTGAAAGTTAAACATTATGAAATGAAGCTATACTAAATTTTTTAGAATTTTCTGACACTATGATTTTTTTATGATTTTTTTACAGAAAACAGAGCGACAGTAAGTATTTAATTCTTAATTAATCTACTAAATCAAATTATCCCGAGATTTATTTATCTCAAATAGATATTTCAATAAGGAATCTAGAAGAGTTGAAATTTCTCAAAAATCTTATTCATGGAATTAATTAAAAATCAATTACCTAAATGACCCTAAAAATTATTTTATGCAAACAACAACTCCAATTTGGACGAAATTTGGATTGTAATTAAAGCACACTTAAATACATCATTAATAATTTTTTTACAATTTTTGAAGCAATAAATGACTATATGCAAATTTCAGAGTTTAAATGGGCAAAATATCACTAATTTTCAATCTCTGATTTTTAATAAAATGCCAAATGCTCACAAAAATGCAAATAAATAGCCACAAGAAAAGAATTAATTGCTCCTCAAGGTGTTATTTTTTGATAAAAAAAATTTGATGCAAAAATAATGTTCAAATTATAACTCAAATGTAGGGGTGTCTTCGTAATACAGGAAATTGAATTTAAATGAAGAACTGTGCACAGGGGCACTTTTGCAATTTCAAAAATGTGAAAGGGAGATAGTGCAAATTTCACAAATAAAATAAAATAAATGAATTGGACCTCCTCTTTTCTTCTCCCGCAAGCAGCACAGATGGGGAGGGATGGCTAGGGCTCGCGTGGAGCGACGCGGCCAAGGCGGCTGGGGGCGGTGCACGCGTCGAGGATGGCGATCAAGGTGTGCGAGGCACGGTACACGGCTGCGCGTCACGCGAGGGCGATACAGCAACGCTGCACCGCGCGCGGCCGTGAGGGAGGCGCGGACAAGCGTTGAGGGCAGTGGCTAGTGCGTGGAGCGTCGGGCGGTGCGAGGTGGCTGCAAGATGGCAGGCGACCACGGTCGATGTTGGGGTTAACAACGAGGGCGGTGGCCGCTTCTGGGCGACAGTCGATGTGCTAGGCGGCAGCGGGCGGTGGCTCGCAAATGGGAGGTCGAAGGTCGAGGCGGGGCTCGGGGGGGCTGGCGGCGTGGAGTTGCCGTGGCTTGGAAGAGGTGGGGGAGCGACCTGTGGCTGGGGCGCAATCCGCGCGAGGGCTCACACGGTGAAGTAGAGGGCGGCGGGCGCTGGAGGGGCTGGAAGGTGCTGGCGGCGGGCGCTGGAGTCTAGCGGCGGCGTTGACGTGGCGCCGCGTGGAGCACGGGCAACGACCTGGAGTGCAATTTTTTTTGTGTTGTTTTTTTTGCAATTTTTTATTTTTATATTTTGTAAATAGGAATGGAGGAATGAAAGTTCAATGAAGAGGTGGAGTGTGTGTGTGTGTGTGATGTTGGTGGAATAAAATAACAAGGAAAATAGCATGAGATAAAATAAATGAAGTAGATAAGGATAGAAAATATACATGTATGGTCGCCAAAGGTGGAGTTGCGATGTGCAGCTCTCGTCGTCGTGGCCTCGATCCAATTTGTCGATCGAAAATCAGAGAAGCTCCGTGAGCTTGGCTGGCAACTCAATACGCGGAGATTAATCACGGATCTCATCTTGAGGTTGTCGTCACTCGACTCGTCTCCTACAGCTGTCACCTGAAGATTAAAGGGGCTCGACCTCACTTCTCTCGAAAACGGCGAATGATGAACAATGGAGGAGGAGACGAGAATATAAAGAGGAGAAAAGGGAAGTTGGAGAAGGAGTGGAGGGAATGGAGTGGTGGAGAAGGTGGAGGCTTGGAGTGGAAGGCAAGTAGAGAAGTGGTAAAAGGGGGATAAAATAAATTATTAATAATATAATATAGTAGGCTACTAAAAATAATTAAAATAGAAATAGTAAAATAATAATAATAATAAATCCGAAAATAATAAAATAAATCCAAAAATAAAGAAAATGGAGTGACATGTGGCAGCTCCAGGAGCTGCCACATGTCGCTCCTAGAAAATTCAAAAATTAAATGTAAAAGAAAAATCAAAAAGAAATAACAAAAGGGATTAAATCAAAATGTGGTCAACACGAAAGTTGCTCATCTCGACAAGATCTACAACTTTCGTGTAGCAAATCAAATGAAATCATCTGTACAAAACGTATTTTTGGGTGGTACCTTATAGATATAAAATATCGTATTTTATCTTTTATAATTTTTTTGTCATTTTTAAAAGAGAGAAAATCAAAATAAAGTTAGAAAAAATATGAAAGGAATATTTACAACTTAATCTAATTTTTTTTGGATTTTTTATAATTAAGAAAATAAAAGAATGAAATGAAGGGTAAAATGGTCAATATGTACAATATACAAAAGGGGCCCAAAACTCAAGTTTTGCATACGAGCTCCAATTTTCATGAAATGGGTCTTGTTTCGAAGGTCTCTGAATGTATATTACTTTAAAAGTGAGTAGACCTAAATCGGACACTGTATGAGAGAGATATGCATATTTTAAGGCCTATTTTCAAACTTGGATTGGGGTTTTATTGGTCAATTTTACAAGTTAGTATTTTTTTGATATTTTCTCTTTATTAGTGTTAGTAATATATACACTATAGAGTTAGTTTTATTGGATTTAGAGTTAGTATAAAATATATACAAATAGGTGAAATATGGTGAATATAGAGGTGAATATTTACAAGTGAATTTGGCTTCTTATTTATACAATATGAATGCTAAAATGCAGATGTTATCAATACATGTACGAATGCTAATTATGCAATATAAGTGGAAATATGCAACTAATTACTCGAGAACAAAGCTCTATTTTCAACTTTTAGAGTCATGATTCACATATTCATCACCCGACAGAGTCGCGAAACACACAAAATAACCTGTGAAACCAAAACTAACACTCCCTCTACGACTCATCGCAATGAGAGCGAGTATGCTAACTCCCCTAAGCATAATACCTACCATTTGTAGAGTGGTCAAAAATCATAATGTTGGCTATATGGTAAGTACATCTCATCACCACAACTCTGACAGGTAGAGCATTACTAATAAAACGTACATTATCTAATATAATACACCCTCTCATCCGGAAACTATGAGAGGTGATACTAAACAACGACAACTCATGCGAGTACTGTCACAGAATCACCTAAATCCGCTACCCATCGATGAAGGTCCGTGATGGCGTAGTGTACAAGTCAAGGCACAAGATCATACACATTAATCAGATTATTTAAACAATTCCAAATGGTTACGTGAACCTATCACTATTTTTCTCCGGACGAAATAAAGCAGTGTCAATCTTATAATTAATTCAGACCACACTCAAGTCATCATATATCTCATACTATGTTACTACAAGTCCTTTCCATTATCGTATACTTATTAATATTGTCCAATCATGGCTCCTTAAGTGAAACCACCTTTTATCATGGTTTTGCACAATCCAGTTAGTTGGTCATTTAGGATTGTGACACTTATCCTCTCATGGTAGGTACCTTTTAGTTATTGAACTTTAGCATCATGGATAGTATGTGGTGTTGATCTGTTTTCAAATCTAACTCTATGACTCCAATATACTTGATATGTTAGTGTTTGGGTGCCTCGGTAGGCTTGCATTGAGGTGTAGGCATCCTAACTAACTAAGCTCCCAATACTCCATGTATTTCAATAGCATTTTTAATACCATGGTAATTCTACGGTCTTGACCCATATTGTTCTCACGCTATGACTCTAAAGTACATAGGGTTGGGGTACGTTCATGGGCATGCATTTGAAGCACGTGCATCCTAATTAAGTTCACAACATTCCCACTTTCATCCGCAAATCCTTATACATACTCACACATACACACACATCTTAGTGATTATAGTTCTAGGATCTTTAGGCGCATAATATGTGCACTCTATGCGCACTCAATATCCCACTCAATGTCTCCTGATCGTATTAAGATCCATTCCCCTTTTTTGGAAACCTAATGCTCGTGAAATAGTCAACCTTTAACTAGGTTATACTCCTAGTAGTTGGGTTAACAATTTACTATAAACCCTGATTATTTGGCTAGCTCATGTAGGAAGCATAGTATACATCATCAAATTAACACCTCCATGTGCTAATATATCTCCTCATTATTTATATGATACTCAAGAAGAGTCGTCTTGACTTGATCAGATAAACTACATGTTTACTCGTCTGCTAATCTTAAATAATTGATGATAATACCATTGTTTCATATGCAATGTTTTGTCTCTCATCGTGAATTCAAACATGCCCGTGTGTAGAGTTGATCTCCTCCATGCATAAAATGTTCATTGTGAATACAATGGTTTGATGATGAGAGACCATTCTCGGACTTTGTGGTACATCAACAAAATGAGTCCCTCACGAAATTGTCTAAATCCTTATCCGAGAACATGCGTGTGATGCTATTTCAACCCACGTTACAAAGATATAATTTTTATCAACATGAAGCATTCATATCTCCACGTATTACCCCAATCATGCCGCAATAAGTTGATACCACCCAAAGCACACCCCCGTGTGAAACTACTCAGATCCTCGATCCGAGCATGTGCTTGTGATCCTTACTCTGCCCATATCACATTTGTATAATTTTTACCGACATGCGATACCAGGATATACCAGAATTGCCCCCAAACATCTCGCGATAACTAGATACTTTCTGAAACACGTCCCATGCAAAACTATCAGGATCTTCAATCCAAGCATGTGCATGTGATCATCATTTCGCCAGCATCACAATTGTGTAATCATTATTTGTATATGGTATTTAGATTTCTTAGAATCTCACCAAATATGTCATGTTAAGTGGACGCTCCCAAAACACACTATGTGTGAAACTATCCAAATTTTAGATCTGAACAAGTGCATGTGATCCTCACTCCACCTACATCACAGTGGTATAATTTTCCTTCACACGCGATAACATGATTACTCAGAATTGGCAAAAACATGATGGGATTCCGAATGAAAATCTATCCCAAACTCATTTAATTGCGATAAAAGCACCTTCCATAGGTATCAGACAATGATCAAAACCCACGGTATAAAATCGTGAAGATCCAATAGCAAGGAGGGATCAAAACCAGTTTTACGGTGTTGCTTCCCCTTGATTTTGATAACAATTCCGAGGGATTTCATGCAATATGTGTGCCCCCACATCGAACTCTTCGCAACAATACATTCGGATCTTCGATCAGACACTGGAAAATTTCATTGGCAGTGGAGCTCTGGCAAGCCCACTTGGCTTTATATAGGTTTGGGTCCCATGTTTCGAACCCTAAAGCAGTAAATCGATCTTCTAATGTGTGTAACTTACTCATATGATGTTCGATTTCGACATTCTTAAACTCGTTGGAAAGACCTCAACAAGTACTACAACAAGATAAAGTGGTAAATATCTGACTTGGATGTCGTATCAAGCTCGAAATTGAGATTTAGTGAAATCTGATACTTAATCTTACACTGACAAAAGGTGAACCTCGGTGTCCTCCTAGATAAACAAGCAGATGATCCACAGTTATTTATGAACATGTTGATTCTACATGAAAAATATACTAATTGTATGTTTTGGCACCTAATTGATTATACTAAATGTGTGTTTAGGCAATTAATTGATCCTTGTTTCAATGAGAGGAAAGAAAATAAGACACAATCTTACTTATTTCATAACTAGCCTTTCACACTCGCACCTTCGAGTGTGACAACTAAAGACATGGTAGATTGAGTTGAGACTTGACTCTGAAATTAGAATTGAGGATTGAATTTGGCTTTCTTAATTATTTTAACATATTAGTTTTTTTCTATATTGGAGAAATTATTTTCTAGCAAGGGATGGTATCAGCAAAATCTTGAATAAGATATAGACATAAAAAGTGTGTGTGATCTAACAAGTAATTGATAATATATTTATGGGACACGATTTTGTTTTTGCAATCCAATTAAACGTGGATAAACTCTATGTCTTTAGTCACCACAACCAAGTCGATTGTTCTTACTTCGTACTCTACACCCACTAATCTAAAAGAATCAAGAAAACCACAAGTGTGATTATTTAAATTAATAATAGCGCTCGATACAAAATCCCGGTTACACAACTTGAATGTAATCAGTCAATTCTATAAAGAACTATCACTTTTAAAATTAGTTTGAAATGTACGATCTGATTTGATGCACCAACGCATCATTATGAAGAACTGTTTACTGTTATGTGTGATTCCTAGATTGAAGGTTACATGTTAAAAGCTATAGGTTACATTCTAAATAGTGCATGATCTCTAATTTTTACGGAATTGCATAATTTACGAATATATTGCCACCATTTTGAGACCACAGTGGATTTATGACCGCAAATTATAACTACAGTGGTCGCAACGTGGTGGTCAAGCAGTTGCAATGTGGTGATAAAGTAGTAGAAACATGATGCCTATCTAATCGCCAAGTGGTGTTAATGTCGTCACAAGTATAAAATACATTGTATACTTGTTGACTAGTTAGCAACTACATTCTATGCGCGACTATTATTGTGACTTCCTCGACGACCCCTATTATTGTTGACATGATCAATCAAATGTAATGTTTTGATCGATTAACTCTAAAAAGTCGATCTATCAACTTTTTTTTAAATATTTTAACGTTGGACTTTTCTATTTTGTTACTAATTCCACCCTGGATCCCTAACCCTAGAAATATAATCATAAACATCTTTGTTGAAATATGCAATCAAAAGAAATATTTTTACTCATAAAAGAAAAGAAAGAGTGTTGTTATGTTTGATATTCAAGCTCTATTTGTGATTCGGCATTTTCAAGATTTCTTGCAATCCAAAGCTCTCTGATTACTCAAGCTCTATGTGCTTAAGGTGCTCTCTGAGCTCAATAACGTAATCATCATTCATGAGCAGATTTTGTGTTGAAAGATCTATAAGTTTATTAATTAAATTTATCGCTAATCTATTTTCTCTTTAGTATATCGTAAATCTTCCTTTGAGTTTTGACTAGGAAGGATATATTTGGGCAAGAGGTTGTGCTACCCTTTGTTTAAAGTAGAATGGGATATGTAGAAACAAGCTTCGGTAAGAGAACGAAGGAAAATTCTTAAAATAGGGTTCCAAGTCAAGGTTTTCACTCATTTAGGTTTCCACGTAAAAACTAATGTTTACTTTGTGTTTTGTAACTCTCAACTTATATTTTTAATTGGGTATCTTTATTGGGATATTGTATCCTTCAGATATTCCTCATACATTATGAGTTCTAAACCACCTGGATTACAAAGTAATACTAGAATGATGGAGCTCATACCACATAGATCTTTTTGCGGCATTGTTTGTTTTCAAAAGTAAAGGCAAGTTATTAGAAGCGAATGCATTGTCCTCTACTGACACGATCTTCATTCGATGCGCCATGAAGAGAGGAAGCATCACCCCATGCATGTCGTTGTGGCTCACAACCATAGAATCGCCTGACCAAGGTAACTCCCTCTCATAGCCTCCTCCTCGCCCCCACCCCAACCCCCCCCCCTCCCCCCCCCCCCTTTCGTACACTCCTTTGTTATTTCTATCCCATCCTTACACAACTTGGGTTGTAAGGGATATAGGAAACGGATTCTAAAAAACACGCCAGATCTCTAGACGTACCAGCGATAACCACCCAGGCGAGCTCCAACTTGTCTTCCTCCCGTCCAACCAAAACAAAAAAAAATATCTAATCCAAGCTTGCACTCACTCTCCCCTAGGGATAGTCATCTCAAAACCAAATGTTGAAATCATCCTAGAACACTTTCTCAGCAAAAAAACACTCTCGCTCCTAAACCAAAGTCGTCATAAAGCATACCGCTCTAACCCTGCCCATTGCAACTACAAAAGTATGCTATACATGCATTAGCCATTTCGACCCTTTGACCAACTAAGCATTCTCAGCCTTATCACAATTAATTTCCCTAAAAATGTTATAAATAATACATAATGTAAGCGACGCAAAAATACTTTCCAGTTGGACCAACCACTCCTCCCCAATATTCGAGCCCCCAACAGAAGAAAGGACCTCCGAATCATCCCAGCTCGTCTCCCACCCCACGAAGAAGAGAACAAACCCCCTCTTCCCGAAGAAGAAACCCCCAGACCATTAGTCTATACAAGAGGACACAACTAAATATGACGTCATACAAACACACTAACGAACCCCCCCCCTATTGTGAATTTATAATGTATACCATTTCATCAGCAGTCTGAAACCCATTCGATACCCCAAAGGTCACACCCTCTGTCCTCTTTGCCTCAGAATATAAACCAAACATAATACACAGCCAACTCATTCGCCCAAGCACTCTGCCTTATTGAACAATATCTACCTTGAGGAAAGAGCTAGTCACAAATCCTTATCGAACCTTTCGCTACCCACCTCATCCTGCCGAAAAAGAGATAGCCCTGTCCACTCTTCACCCACTCTCCTAGTAGCCAAATCAGAAAGACAACTGCCAGGAGTAACTTTATCTTTGGCCCAGAAGTTGAACCGTCAAAGCTCCAACAACATCCCTTAAAATGTCCATAGCTCTGCACGACTGAAAAACTGTCTAGTTTTTATGAAAAAAATATCACGTCATCACCCCCCTCCGCCTCGAAATTCCTGATCTATTCAAGTCTGCTTTTATTATCTGCGCCCAGAACATACAAAACGACTACGTTGCTTTGAAACCATTTGCTTCTCATGCCACTAAAGAGGACACATCTCCACCACTTGCTTATACTCCACCTCCCAGAAAAATGTCTAACACAATTCTTGAGCCACCACCACCAAAATAAAGACAAAGCAACTCCCCTCCTATGTCTCGCCAAACATACATCCCAAAAATGATAACATCTTCCAGACCATTCATGTGAGATCGTTGCCCCTCTCCCCCCTTCTTCCAAAGACCCAAGCTCTAGGATGGACATGACCATCTCCTCCCCCTAGAGAGCGGACTTATGCAATGAATCCATTGCGACGAAATGCCAACTCCTTCGATGTGTTATTGTTGGATTCTCAAAAGACATCCCATCACTATCTTGGGCAAAGAAAGCCCTTGCCAACGAAGTGGGTCCAGATACATTCAGAATTTTTAAGAAGGTCTCTAAATTCAAAATCATCGTTGAAGTCTCATCTGAGCTAAAATACAAGAACCTAGTCCATAACTCCTGCACCTCCTTCGATGACATCACAATCCGATTCTATAGATGGTCCCCATCCTTCGAATCTAAGCGAATAGAAGAGACCTCATTGTACTAGATCGAAGTTTTGGGACAACCTCTCTATCATAGGTACCCATATATTCTAAACAATTTAGTCAAGACCTTTGAAAAAACTCCTTTCATACGAACTCCCTCCGCTTACAGAAAACTACGATGATGCAGCGAGTGTCAAGCTACTTGTGGATATCCCAAAGATTCAAGCGATTCCCAGGGGAATCGAAGTCATAACCACTGATAGTTTGTTCAAAGCCACCTTCCACCCACTTAATCACAGAAGAGAAGTTGCTTTCATTCACTACGACACCTTGTACTCTAAAAACACCACAACTCACCTCCCGATAACCAAATGCCAACAAGCTGATCCCAATATTCCCTCCCCCTTTACATGGAACCCAAATAAAGCCACCCCCAACTAATAGTCGAGCTAGCCCCACGAAAGTTCAATCTATACCCTGATAACATATGGTCAAAACACTACCATTGACCCCATCCCATTCCCCATACACCATGTATCATCAGCAGAAGCAGGGATCCACTTCTCAAAAAACCTTGACCGGGAATCTGATGAAAATACCATCTTATGGTAGAAAGAAATGGGAGAGAAACTAGATGATAATCTTGTGAAAAAAGCTGCATGGTTACCATCTAAGCATGCAAAGGAAAAATGGCAACCACACTCGACTCATCGGTCCCAGCACTACCTCTATGACGGAGTCTCACCAGGACTTGCAGATGAAGATCTCCACGGATCCTACAACAATGCCGAAGAAAAGCTATGTCGCATCCTCCTCCAAACAAGAAGCCACCACCGCCGACCCAGGTACGTACCCAAGTTACCCTTTTAATAACCAAAATCATATCCTAGAGTAAGTTCAACCCATAAATCGTCCTGGATTTCTAATATTTTCACCTCTCCGAGCTTACGATTGCTAGCATGGGCCTTACCTTCCTAGATTGTCCGAATAAAAATTACTTCATGGATACTATTTGGAACCACCAAAATCCGGTGCACTAGAAACTATCATGACGCTCAACCTAATATTCGACCAACTTAAGATGAATATTAGCCTCCTCTCATGGAACATATGTGGTCTTGGGAATATATGAAAAAAGAATTGAATACTAGACATCATCCGCCATCACACGATAAATATATTGGCTCTTCAAGAAACTAGAATCTGCATTTGGGCCCAGACTAACCTATTACCCTCTCTAGATAACTTCAAATGGCACATCAATCCTGATTTCACATCTTGGGGAATACTCACAGGATGGGACTCACACTCTTTCACCCTTATCTCGATATCTAACGTTGTTTTTTTCACATTACTTATCTGAAGATCTAATAATGTTGATGAAATCCTACATGTTTACAATGTCTACGGACCTCCACAATCCCCCTTCAAGCAAAATTTCATCGACCAACTATCCATCATCTCTCTCACAGGCTAAAAAATATTATTGGTGGGAGATTTCAACCTATTCCATTTCCAGTCTAAATCCTCTTTCACCCAAACTCCATCTCATTTCATTTGATAATTTATGGATTGGTGATTGTCATGAGAACTCACAGACATCAAAGACCCTTCGATGGCATTTACATGGATTGACCCACAACAAAAACATTAGGAAATCCTTGATATAGTTATTATCTCCCCTCATCTCCTGGAATCATCCCCCCTCGTCAAAAACCAAGCGCTACCAAAGATCGTCTCGGATCATAAACCTTTAGTCGCCACGATATCTACCCTTAAACCAACTAGACCATTTTTAAAAATGGAAACCTTCTGGTTTAAACTACCTATTTTCCAAACCATGATAGCCACCTAATGGAATAAAACCTGCAAAGGATTTAACCCATTCCACACCTAGGCACTAAAAATGAAATGTCTCAAGTTTGGCATATTCAACTGGAAAAAATCAAAACCTGGCCCCATTCCATGTCATAATAGAAAACCTAACACATCAGATAGACACGTTAAATCATACACTAGCCTTGTAGGGACCTGATCCTGACATCTTGAAACAACTATCTACCATACACAAAGCTTTAAAAAACCTCCTCGAGGATGAATACACAAAACACTGCCAGCGTGCAAAAAAACAATGGCTTTGTGAAGAAGATCGCAACACTAAACTCTTACAAGCAGTGGCTTAAAAGAGAAGAAGCGCGAGCTCTATTCAAGCATTACATGATGATCAAGGAATGAGACAGGTGTCACCTCCTGCTATTGCGCAGATTGCTATCTCTTACTTCCAAACACTCTACTCAAATGACAAACACCCAGCACCGTCTCTCCTTGGCTTTGACAATCTTCTCCCAGAAAATTTAGAGGACCCAGAACAATTGATTGAACCTATTCTTGAGTCTGAAATGATGGTTGTAATTCAAGGCCTTAAAGCTTTTAAGACACTCGGCCCAGATGTGGCAATCCGGAAATTTTTCTAACATTTTTGGTCCATACTCAAAACTGGTTTCATGACCCTAGTTGATCATATCTTTTCCTCATTATCAACAACTCTAATCTTTAAAAAAGGGGCCCCCATGACATAGATAACTACTGACCCATAAGCCTTATAAATCTTCCCCTTAGAATTATCTCTAAAATCCATACAAATAGATGGGCCCCCAAACTAAACTCTCTGTTTCCCACCTCCCAATGTGCCTTCCTTCGAAGATGTGCATCCGATTCATTTGCCATCACTTCGAAAATCCTTGCACGCCGGCACCAAACCAAGACAAAATCTATTATAGTCAAAATCGACCTACGCAAAGCCTTTGATTCTCTTAACTGGGAAACCATGCTCTCATTCCTCAAACATACTAAATGTCCCTTTACTTTCATCAACTGGATCAAAGCCCTCCTACATAGCATGGCTATATCGCTCAAAATAAACAACACCATCCAAGGATTTTTCAAACCTGTTAGAGGGGTCCGACAGGGTTACCCTATCTCCCTGCTTCTGTTCATAAACACTATGAATATTCTAGATGGGATGATCCAAAATCTGGTCAGAGCAAAACTCATCGAGCATTTAAAATCCCTAACGAGGATGCCTCCATCACCAATATGTTGTTTGCCGATGACATTCTCATCTTCATAAAATACAATACCCATGCTCTAAAGTGTATCAAATTCACCCTAAACCTATTCTCCAAAATCACGAGAATGCGGTAAATGATGAAAAAACATCTATACACACACTAAGTCACACATCCCTTGAAACCCAGTCGGCAATCAAGATCCTTAAATGGTCTCCCCAACCCTTCCCAATAAACTAATTGGGAATTCCACTATCCCTTGCCACTGAAGAGATCATAATGGTTCCCCATCATCGAGAAATTTGATAAAAACTGATAGGATGGAAATCTTGTATGCTCTCTCTCCCATCCCCCATTGCACTACTCAACTCATCACTCACCCTCGAATCCACCATATGATGGCCTCTCTCAAAATACCTAAATACATCATATCCAAAATCGACCAGATCAAAAAAAAATACTTTGGTTGGATTCCTCAAATTCGAGACACATACATCAGGTGAGATGGGAAATCATTTGCAGACCAAAATCAAATGACAACTAAGGAATCTTAAACTTCGATGTTTTCTGTTGTGCCCTTCTAACCAAATCATGTCTCCACATAATGGAAAAGCCCCATCATATTTTCTCGAGACATCTGTGGTTGCATTCACAATCTAAAATCCATTCCAGTTCTTGAATCCAGCTTAAAAAAAGACTCCTCATGTTGGCAATTAATTAAAATCATTTCGAAAGGGATTCATAATTTGGCATCCAAAACCCTGTGAGGTGGAAAAAATGCTCTCCTAATCTTGATTCCAAGACCCCGCACCCGTAATCAACGAGCATCCAAACCACTTCAAATATGATCCAACAAAACCGACATACCCGCGAAAGCACCTCACCTAGCATACCCTAGGGGTCTGTTTGGTTGCAGGGTTAGACAGGGTTGGGTTGGACTGGGTTGGGCTAGGTGAATAGTAATCTGTGAGGAGGAAGTACCCTTGTGAATAGTAATCAGGGTTGGACCAACCCTGCAACCAAACAGGCCCTAGGGATGTCCTTCTACTAGCTTCTGTAGTGTTTTTTTGTTTATTTATTTTCAAGAATACTCTGAGCTTTCCCTTTGTGGGGTGCCCTTTGGTTACTACTTGGTTGTACTAAATACCAGGACCATTGGACGCGATGGTTTGTGCCTTCTTGTTATTGTTGGATGATCGTCAATGTTCTCTATTAGATGAAATGAAATCTTGATCATTTATCTAAAAGAATTGTCCCCTACTTACACCTCTGCTTCAGAGGTCAAACTTTTGTTGTCGAGCTTGGCTTGGAATCAACCTCTTTCTATGATCGAATACCTTATCCGTATAATCTCCATCTAAAAATTGGCGGTACATCAGATTAACTACCTCACCAAATCATATTGGAAGACTCTTAGAAGGACTAAAACATGCTAGAAGTCCTTATGGCATAATCAAACTACACAACTTGCTTTTCAACCATCTATACGCATGGCTCATGCTCATAATTTTACTCTTTTATGTAAGATTAATGAACTACAAGGGAGCTGGGATTTCGCAAACGTCCTAGTGGTTGGGCATGTGTAACGTCTCCGGCTTAGGTCTCCGGATAGTTAACGAGAAAATCCGGACATGACTACTTCTTAAATTCGGACTCGAATGAATCCATTGACAACCACCCAAAATGCATAAGCCCAACTTATCAAATGGTAGCTCCCCACTCTTATAACACACTCTCGTACATTGTCAGGTGCCGACGTGGGACTATGTTTGGATTGATGCATTACAATAAGACTGTTTTCTCTCATTTAGTTAAGGTTTCTACTTCTATTTTAAAAAAATTATAAGTATTATAAAAGGATTTGAAAATTATAATAATAAAAATTCTTAAACCACAAATAGAGAGAGTGTGGTAAGAGGAAGCCAGGCCACTTGAAGAGGTAAACTCCTTCAACCAATACCACTCCATATTTAGAAAGAGGGGAGTGTTCATCGCAGGAGGAGTTGTACAATTGGGCCACAAGATATGAGGTGGGGAGTGTTTATCGTAGCTGCCTGCTTCAGTCCCACCAATATTAACAAGCTTCTTCTTCTTCTTCTCCATTTAACACCTGCTACGCAAAACAGAGGTAACCATGTTCCTTGGGTGTTCCCTGGTGGAATAGCCCAGGGAATAAGGCACTTTTCCCCTCTACGCATCTCCTTCTTTCCAATTCAAATCTTTAACAATTGATGTTGCTTTTACAGATCAAAAATCCTGAGCATAGTAAGCAGATAGGAGGAAGTGTTGCGCTTCCGGATCGCGTCCTAGTTCACTGGTCGTAAATGACAACAGATCTTTCAAGGTTCGGCTGCTCGTCGGCTGCTGGCTTAGCATCGACGACGTTCTCGTCCTACCGTGCGTCGCTCTCCTCTCCGTCACCGGAACCCAAAGGTGGCATTGACCGCCCTTGAAGGTAGAACATCAAGAAATCGATATCTATCATGTAAACTGCGTTTCGATCATATAACCAACTTCCTATTGTGTAATTTTCCTTGTGTCGTAATCCTCAACTTTATCTGTCAATGCAATTTCTCCTAATTATAGCACTGTTCTTGCACCCAGACAATGGCACCTACTGCAGATGTTAGGGAGATCTCTCTTGGTGGGGACATAGTTGAGGAGACGAATACAGGCTGCTACTTCACACGAGATGGATCAGTAGATAGATATGGCAAACCTGCGCGCAGGGACAGCTCGGGTGGATGGAGGCCTGCAACTATTTTGTTGGGTACGTAATTTCCCCGAAGATTAACGAACTGATATCCATCTTATATAGATATATGTAACTCGAACTTGATTTAACAGTGAATTATGGGCTTGCAACGCTCGCGTTCTTCGGTGTGGGGGTGAACATGGTGCTGTTCTTGACGAGGGTGATGGGACAGGACAACGCAGAGGCCGCCAACAACGTCAGCAAATGGACGGGCACTGTCTATATATTCTCGCTCGTTGGGGCCTTCATGAGCGATTCCTTCTGGGGTCGATTCCTCACCTGCACCGTCTTCCAGTTCATCTATGTGCTTGTGAGTGATTGGAAAGTGTGATATTTATTTAGTTTTGAAAAATATCGTTGATTCTGCGCAATGTTGAAGAAAATATTTAAGTTAACAGGGCCTGCTGCTGTTATCCCTGACTTCATGGTTCCTCCTGGCTCAACCTACCGGCTGCGGGGACAGGCAGACGCAATGTGTTCCCGTCTCCCTCGTCGGCACCTACCTCTTCTACCTCTCCATCTACATGATCGCCCTCGGCAATGGCGGCTACCAGCCGGCCATCGCAACCTTCGGCTCAGACCAATTCGACGAGAACGACCCCCAGGAGAGGAAGTCCAAGCTAACCTTCTTCAGTTACTTCTACTTCGCCATGAATTCCGGCTCCCTCTTCTCCAACACAGTGCTCGTGTACGTCGAGGATTCCGGCAAATGGACCGTAGGGTTCTGGACTTCAGCCGGGGCCGCCGCTGCAGCACTCATCCTCTTCTGGGCGGGGATGCCGTGGTACCGCCACTTCAGGCCTTGCGGGAATCCCCTGGCGCGCATCTGTCAGGTATTTTTAGCGGCTTCTAGGAAGTGCGACGTGGCATTGCCCGCGGATCCTGCAGCGCTTTACGAGGTCCCTGGGAAGGAGTCGGCCATCTCCGGCAGTAAGAAGATCGGACACACCGACGAGTTCAGGTACGAGATTCTGCACACTTAGCATCCCCATAGTTTCAATTGAGTAATGATGAATGGACGGTTTTCTCCCATTCCTCCTTCAGGTATTTGGACAAGGCGGCGATCGTAACAGCAGAGGATGGCGTCGTGAACGATCCGTGGAGGCTGTGCACTGTGACGCAGGTGGAGGAGGTAAAGTGTGTGCTCAAGATGCTGCCCATATGGCTGTGCACCATCATCTACTCGGTGGTGTTCACACAGATGGCATCGGTCTTCGTCGAACAGGGAGAGGTGATGGCCAACATCGTCGGAGACATTCGCATCCCTCCGGCGAGCATGTCGGTATTCGACATATGCAGTGTCCTCGTTTGCATCCTCCTCTACCATCGCGTTCTCATCCCCGTCGCCGGCCGCCTCACGGGGAATCCCAAGGGACTGACGGAGCTCCAGCGCATGGGCGTCGGCCTCGTCATCGGCATGCTCGCCATGTTCGCTGCCGGCATTGTAGAGATCATGCGGCTTAATAGGGTATGCTTGCTGCTAATTTTTAAGGATAAATTTATAAAAGACCCAAAGTTTGCGGCAAAATTTAAAAAGTAAAAAAAGTGGTTGAACCCCTTTTTCCGTAACTTTTTTTTTTTGAAAAATTATACCATGTATATTCATCAGTGTATTCCTCTAATATGTCATTTGAATCTTGTCAAAAATAGAGACTGCTATACCTTCAATCTAGAATAGGTAATTTTAACGGTCTAAAAATTATTGTAATCCACCTGTTCTAGATGGATGGTATAAGAGTCTATGTTTTTGACGAAAATCGAATGTCATAAGTGAGGGATATATAAATGAATATATATGATAATTTTCAAAAAATAAAAAAATACAGAAAAAATAAGACGAGACAACCATGTTGGCTGCCCGCAAAGAGTGGCCCCATCAAACCCTTTAAACTATGGTCATGATTAAAAATATATGTTGGGATCCAGATTTTCGCATTATAACACTTCACTAACATTAACTACATTTTATTTATTTTTCCAGAAAGTGAAAAAATTTTGTCACACAAATCATATCTACATAATTCAAGATTTTTATTGAATATATGGTATTTCTCCAAGGATTTGATATCAGCAACAAAGTTAAAAATAATGATATATATTTATTCAAACATGAAATATGAAAACGTTTGGTTATATACTTCATTCATAAGATCGGTTTTATCATTTTCTTGAAATAAATGATAAAGATTAAAATAATTAGTAATAAAAACCCAACGTTACATCTCTAATGATGAACAAGAAGGGGACTAACGACGTATTGTTTGGATGTTGATGAACAAGGTGATGGGTCCCCACGAGGCAAGCACCCTAAGCATCATGTGGCAGATCCCACAGTACTCGCTGATAGGGGCATCGGAGGTGTTCATGTACGTAGGGCAGCTGGAGTTCTTCAACGGCCAGGCCCCCGACGGCGTCAAGAGCTTCGGCAGCTCCCTCTGCATGGCCTCCATATCCTTCGGTAACTACGTCAGCAGCATGCTCGTCGCCATCGTCATGACGCTCACCTCCTCCGAGAGTGAGGACAAGCCTGGGTGGATCCCCGAGGACCTCAACACCGGCCACCTCGATCGCTTCTTCTTCCTTCTCGCCATCCTCACGCTGCTCGATTTTGCGTGCTACGTCGTTTGCGCCAGGTGGTATAAGTATGCCAAGGATGAATATTACGATTTTTGCGATGCCAAGGAGGAGGAGATGACTCTTGAGGGCAAAGTTTAATTCCAAGATAAAGGGGACCCAATATCGATCTCTTCTCTCGTTCATTTCACTCGTTTTCAATGTTATTTATAAGGCGTGTTAGCGAAACTGACATCTCAAGGCAAGATCAGAGGTTTTTTCCAGGGGATTTTTTATTTGAATATCGTTAATGTTCAGTTCACCGATGATCTGCTCATCTTTTTAAGATAAGGAAGAACATGCTGATTTCTTTTTTGACATGTCGAAAAAATATTGTTCAATAAAAGGGATTGTGCTATTTTTTTCATTGAGATTGAGAAATTGTTGTTGGAGACAAAAGATAATGAGGGTCTGAAAATAAATCAGAATATATATATATATATATATATATATATAAGCTTATTAACCTAATACACAGAAGTACATAAATTTTATCTTATAAACCCAATTGACAAAAACTGAAGGAAAAATATATATGTAGGTAGAGGTTCTTAGACTGTAAGAATAATAGATTGCCTTTGATTTAGCTTTGAATTCTAGATTTATCTTTGAAATATTTCCCAATAATTTCTCCCAAAGAAAAAATGGGACTGCTCTCGCACTATTTTCCCACAATTTTTTTTATTTTTTTGCAAAATATCACCATGATATTCATCTATACATCCTTCAAATATGTCGTTCGAATTTCGTCAGAAACAGAGAATCATATGCCTTCCATCTAGAACAAGTAATTTTAACGGTCTAAATATTGATGTAATCGACATGTTCTGGATGTAGGGCATAGGAGTCTCCATTTTTGACGAAATTTGGCATATTGGTGGAATATATAGATGAATATACATGATAATATTTTGTAAAAATATTGTGGAAAAATGGGACGGGGGCAGCCCCATCAAACACTTTCTCCCAAAACTTTTTCATCTCTGGTCTTGCTCAGATATGAGCTTAGATCTCTTCCTCCACAACAAATTTGAGATCGCTCCATCATTCATTGCGATTAAAAAATATCAAAAATCATTTTGATGTGTCGACTCACATCATATGTGAATGATGATGCTGAATTGAGGCCATCTGATCTTTTGATGTATAGCCATTCATAATTGAGATTGATATCGGCTCTTTTGTTAGTGGATTTCATTTTTTTCATCGACCTGTTCTAGATTTGATTTGGCTTGTTGCTCTCTGACCAAGTATATATAAAGAAACTGATTTTTGAAGGGATTTTGTTCAGACCACTAGATTCAAGGGAGATGTTCGTACGCTCCTTATAAGGCGGGACGAAGTCGATGAAATGATCCCTCACCAAGAACAACTAAGTAGAACAACAATCAACCCACACAATAGATATCAATCAATGAATAAGCAAGTGTGAATCAACATTTATTATAAACCCTACAAATAAATGTGTATAGTAACAAGCAGAGTATGGTGTCGAACGAAGGAAGCACGAACGGTGTAGCACTTAATATTATTTATAAATAAATAATGAATAAAAAATATATGTATAAATTAATATATGTATGTACATAATTAATCATTGAGTGTGGGTTTAAATAATATATTTCTTTAATTTTAATTGACTATATATCTTATAATATATATTGATTTTAATATAATTATAAAAAATGTATAATAATAAATAATCTTATATCTTTTATATTAATATATATAACACTTTATAGGGTAATTAATTTATAAATATAAGTAAAAAATGGCAAAATAAAATATTTTGGGGTTTTAAATAAATTTTTACTTTTTTGTTATTTTTCAAGTAATTTTTCTAATTTTTAGGGATTTTTAAAGTATAAAATACACGAAATCATGGAATCTTTAATTAGTTTTAATTGTTTTGAGATTTAAAAATACTAAATGAAGTCAAAAATTCTCAAAACTATTTTTTATATGTTCTAATATATATAAATAAAAATATAGGAAAGGAACAAATATTTTTGGATTTTTAAAAGAGTTTTTATTTTTTATAGGATTGTGGAGCTTTTAAATTTTTATCATTTTCTTTTTCTATTTTTAGATATTTTTGTTCTTGGGGTTCTAGATACTATAACAAACACTTTTTTTAGGGAATTTTTAAACATGTACTTATCATTTTTGTAGTTTTTCAGGAAAATAGGGAATATCTTAGTTCTTTTTAATTTTTATAAAATATGAAAAGGTCCTAGAATTCTATTCTAAAATTTTAACATGAAACTACAAGCAGGAAGGAACTTAACCCTATTTTTCGAGAATGTTTGGAGCATAGATGCTATTTCTAATAAATAAAAAACAACACACAAAAATCCTTAAACTAGAAGGGATATTTTTGCAATTAAAAGTAAGGTTCGCAGCTACAGTGTAAATAAACCCAAAGTTTATCATCAGTATTCGAACTTAATATATTAAACAATAATTCAAAGAACCCGCGAGGGTTTACATGAAAATTTTACAAAAATAAACATGCGGTTTACGAGACACTAGCAGGGACTATTTTACAATATTATAAAAGTTCGAGGGGTGCATGCATCCCACTACTTTTTAAATGTCGTATAATATTTTAAGGACCATTTAAATATTACAAAAAAGCAGAGGGTGGATATGAAGTTTACCCACTAAGTATTATTCATAGGGCAGTCCTCCATTTGACGCTTGGTTGATCGTGTGGCACCCAACGAGGCAACGGTTCATCTAATCTAAGGGCCAAGAAAAAAACTTAGCATTCTTCCTCGATACAATGGCACCCGAGTGCTCACGAAGAACACCAAGAACAATTGGGCATCCTTGCTTTGATCACTGAATCCAGACAACTATGGGCTTCGTTCACCTTGCTGACAAGTAGAAGAGGTAGCTGGGGCACCTCCGCATGCAATGGTAGGCTTCAAGGATGGTGATGGGAATCAATGTGCTCCAACGAGGTCGAAGTGCCTGAAGCTCCTCCAGTTGATCGTTAAGGCTCCAGATTCATCCTTAGACCTACAAACAAGCACTGAAATACTCCTGGACACAAGGTCTACCTCCTCGGCCCAAGAGTTGATCAAAACGAAGGGGGGAATGGGATGGAGTTGTAACTCCGACATTGGGCGGTGGAGGGAGTTTTGAGTCCCAGATCCACAATGGAGGGTTGGATGAAGCAGGGATTCGATGGAGAAGGCAAGGAGGAATGAGATGGCGTGATGATCGGGGCGAGTTAATGGACAGATGACGATGAATTTGATCTGAAGGCTTAGCTCCAAGAATTGGGGGTTTTGCAAATTAAAACTACACGCTTAATGAAACATAAAATTTACTATGCAGAATGAAATCTACGCTACAGGAGTACCTAAGAATAGTAGAGAAAGGGGTTCAATTGAGTTGGGAGCTCATGAGTAGAACCTCAACGGTGGCTCCCCGGAGGTGGTGGATCTGCCACATCGACTGTCCTCCTCTCTGCAGATCAGCACCTGTTGCTTCCCATCACCAAGCTGAAGGTGGGTGAAGAGATTTGAGGGGTTAAGGCAGGTCGAAGATCGATCAAAAAAACAAAAGGTGAATATGGGGGTTTATTTATATGTGATTTTTTGAGGATTTTTTAGGATCGATGGCTTGACGAGGAGAATTGGTAGGTGGAGATTCTTTGATGGGTGTGGAAAAGGGACGGAGTGGCTACAGGGTGGTGGAAGGTCTGAGGTTAAAGGGTAAAGATGGAGGCATAGGAAATTGGGCGAAGTCGAGGTCTCGTGAAGTTCTGACAGAAGTCAGAAGAGGTAAGGTACAGTTGACCTAAGTCAATGAATACTTGCACTTGGTTTATCCACGTGAACCAACCACGAAATTCCAAGAAATGCTTTGAAAATGAATATAAAATAGCATTCGATTTGATTATTTTTTATTAAACGATAAAAATATTCCTAATTTTATGTGGTATTTAATACCTCTTTTTTTAGGTATGCCATTATATGTTAGTTTTTACAAGTACAAATATAGATATATTCATCTATATTTTATGTAATTTATTTTCCTTTTGTGTTTTATATGTTATTATTTTATACATATATTTTATATATTTATAACTTATTTAAATACACATAAATATAATTTTATTGTATTTTTCTGATATAATATGTACACTTAAATAAATATAGGTATATGATTATAAGTATAGATATTTCATCTATGTATAATTATACACTATTTTAATTTGTAATTTACTTTTTTATGGTTTTTTCTATTACAAATATGTACATATATTATAAATAATATTTACAATATTATAATAATAAAATTTTATCAAAAAATAAAGAATAAAGAAAATGAATATTTTATTCAGGTATATTCAAAATTCAAAATTCAACTTAATTCAAATAAATTTTACCATGGTGTAATTCAAAATTCAACTTAATTCGAGACTCCTATCATCTTCATCAAGACCGTCAAATTTTAACGGTCTCAGAATTGCTGAAAATGACACCTTCTAGATGAACATGATAGGAATGTTTGTTTTGCATGAAACTTGAAACACATATTCATCTAAATATATTAAGAAAATCCCCCTAAGGTTTTATTCAAAAAAACTCAAAAATCATGAAAAAGAAGGCCGGGTGTAGGTAGTTACCTACACCCCTGGGTGTAGGCTCCCAGCTCCCTTATACAAAAGGGGTCTAAAACCTAACTTTCACACCTTAACTCTAAATTGATTGAAACTACGTTATTAATAGCTTATTAAAAGTTATATACAATTAAAGTGATTTTAATGCATTTTGAGTTTTTATTGAGGAGATATGGGTCTGGGAAGTTTGGGTTTTGATTTTTTATTTAGAGTATAAAAGATACATTGTACACTACTTATCTATGAAATCAATTTTGTAATTTTATTTGTATTTTTATCTACAACTTTCATGTATAATGTTTATTGATTTGATGAAAAAATAATAAAGAATAAAATAGATCCTAAATGGTAATTATTGGCCTATTTTTGTAAGGTTTTCCGACAGTACAGTTTTTTTGTACGTTCGCCACCCTATCTACCCCTACGTTATTCCTTATCGACTAAGTCATAATGATGACTAAGTCTTGGCGGCTAAGGTCACTCAACACATACGGTGTCTCATTTTTTCCTTTCTTTTGCCAATTAATGTAGTATTTGAATAGCATTTTCTACACTATTTTGTACAACTTATAATGTATTTATTTTGAAAAATTAACACTATATACTTGCATTTATATAGGGTTTAAAGGCAAAAATCAAAGAATAAAGGTGATGAAATGAGGATTCATCAGCCTCTATATTCGCCTTTGCTAGTCCCTAGCAAACACTTATGCCTATAAGTGCAGAAAGAAAATAAAGAAAGAAAAAGAATTAAGTTGGAATAATTTTTGAATTTAAACTTATCTTAATAAAGTCAAAGTTTGGAGCTCAGAGAAGGCCTTTGGATTAATGATGTGTTCGGAACCACGTAGAAGTCGGGAAGTTTGACATAACAACCCTTAGGTTTCATACTCCTATTATTCAGTCCAATTCATAGCCAGGTTAAATCCACCCTCTCAGTCACATACTCTTACTACCTTGAAATGATAGAACCATGTTTGTGAAATTGTTCACAAAATCATTGAACTACCAAGGCCTCTTCTCTTCTGGTAACTCGTCCTCGTAGAGACAGATATTCCCTTCTAAGGTCTTGTGTCCCCGGTCTTTACAATCGAATGGGGTAAGAATTAGAAGAATGAGAAGAGAATTGGGAATGGACCAGTATAGTCTTCATTCCCTTGTGAAGTCGGTCAGTGTAACCGATTCTTCACCAAGAATCAAGCTTTTTCTAAAGCTCATTTTTTTGTGGAACTTTTGAATGTAGACTTCTTTGGATATTTTCTTTGACTTTGTACAACTTCTGCATTCTTGTTTGTTCCCTGGTGGATATAGCATCTTTTGTTCCATCCTTTTTTTGGGGTCCTAGAGAAGTTACGCGGTAGACCATTCCTTGTCCAAAGCACAATCCATCTCCAGACTTTAGATATCATTGTTACCAAAAGAAGTGAGTTACAGTACTGATGTCGGTAATCTCCAATAATGGTTCTTGAGCAACCCTTGACAAAGAGGCCTTGCATCATCTTGACTTATACTCCAAGATTTTTCAACAGTCCATCTGAGTTGAGTTAAGTGCTATGTGTGAGGTTTCTATTCAAGTCATTGTCTCAAAAATCTTACGGATGATATGAAGGGTTCTATTTAGGTACATTGAATTGACTCGTGAACATAGTCTTATGGAATCTAAGGAATTAAGTCAAGGTGACCTGAGATATCTCCACTTCCAGTCCTCAATGGGTTCCTCTGAAACTAAGTGTATTAAGGTCTGTTCCAATCTCCAATCTTCAAACTTTATTTGAACTTGTTCAATTTTCTGAGTTATTCTGAAAAACTGTGAATGCTACACATAATTCAAGAAAATATTTTTCTGAAACAATTTTCTAATTTTAAACTTTTATGGATTTTTGAAAAAGTTTTGCAAATTTTTATGTAATTTTTGAAAAAAATTGGCAGATGTTTTTGGAAATTTTAATTTTATACATTTTTAGGGAATTTCGAAGACAAAAGTTTTTTTGGAAAAATAAATAGTACAGATATTTACACCGGAATGCATCTCATTATTAACAAGAGTTAGTATTTAGGATTTTACAGGAGGTATTTACAAGTATTTAATTTTTTTTCAGGTTAAGGTGCTTAGTTTGTAAAAGATTTTTTTCCTTGGATTATGTACATAGTTCTCAAAATCATTTGAAATGATTGTTGCAAACATTTTGAAAACTTTTATTTTTACAAACTAATTTGAGAAAAAAATTGCAAACTTTTTTAAAAATCACTTTGCAAAGATTTTTCAAACAGTATATATAGATTTTTCAAACTTTTTTTCAACCATTTTTAAAACCATTTGAAAAAAGATTTTCAAAATATTTTATTTCACACAAAGAAAAGAAATGTTTACAAATAAAACATTTTTATTAAGGTTGAAAATATTTTACAAAATATTTTTCAAACATTTTTTAAAAGATTTTTCAAAAAGAATTTCAAACCACTTTTCAAACATTTTGTAAAACATTTTTACCCGATTTATTAATCAGTATATACAAAGAGTTTTAATGAATTTTATACCAGTACTTTCTTTACGCTTATTTAAATATGTTTTAGCCATACTTATTGAAAATACGAAAGTACGAGAATATATACAGAGTATATATTGACCCCCTATACTTAGCTTGGGCTATGTCCGCATAGATCGAAGAAAAAAGGAAGGCATAACTCGTACTAAGTATAGAGAATTCTATACTACAACTCAATAAAGAATTAGGAGTCAATCTTCCCCCATACTTAGGATCAAGTAATCTTAAGTATAGAAATATGTATTCTTCATGCATGGAGGGTTGAGGGTGGTAATCAATAAACGAATCAACAAATCATCAGCTCAGCTTGTCTCCCTCTATAATTAGGGTGAAATATCCCTAAGTATAGAAAGATTGTCAAGAGTTGAGGAGACAAGTGAGGGATCAAAGAATAGGTAACCCGAAAGTGCTCACCCCCCACCCCATACTTAGGATGGAGCATATCTTAAGTATAACATAGATGAATGGGGGTGAGAGCAGCACGGAAGAAAGAATTTGATGAATGAAAATGAAAAGAATAAAAAAAGAAAAGATTAACTAATCAAAAATATTTTTGATGGCCTCGTCTGATTGTGTTGATGCTACGGCTGTGAATTATTCATCATAGACTACCTGCACTGAATCAACCATGAACAAAAACGTTTATGTTCAATATAAGGCTAAAGTAGTTGTCCGTTGATCACAAATGGATGTGCATCAGCAGACAAACCAGATATAACAATGCTTCCATTATCACGCACATGCTTCGCTATGAACGGCTCGGTCCACTTTCTTTTCAACTTCCCTGGAAATAATTTGAGCTTTGCATCAAATAGACAAACCTTTTGACCCGGTTCGAAAGTCTTGCAGCGGATGTGCTTGTTGTGCCACTTCTTGATCTTCTCTTATACAACAGGTTGTTGTCATATGCATACTCATGGAATTCGAGAAGTCAATTTAGATCCAACTTTCTGTTCTTCATAGCCTTCTTGGTATCCAAATTACAGACATTTATTGCCCACAAAGATTTATGAATGAGTTCTATGAGCAAATGGCATGGCTTGTCATACACCAGGAGGTAGGAAGACATTCCTAATGGTGACTTGTATGTGGTCTCATAGGCCCAAAGTACTGAAACAAGCAACTGTGACCAATTTTTCCTAGCAAGGAGCATAAGTTTCTACGTAATTGTCTTTATCTCCTTATTAAGCATTCAACCATGCCATTGGACTGTGGGTGGTACAGAGAGGCGATGCGATGTTCGATGCCGAATTCCTGAGTTAGCTTCTTCACCTCCCTGTTGATTAAAATGGATATCCCCATTTGATATGAGAATTTGGGGATCCCGAACTGTGCTATGATGTTTTCCCTCTAGAACCAGTAAACGGTGATTGTCGATGGCTCGGGTTGGGATAGCCTCCACCTAATGGCTCACGTAATTGACAGCAAGAAGAATATACTCGAAACCCTGATTGTTAGGGAACGGGCCCATGAAATCAATGCCCTATGCATCAAACACATCTGATATCTGAATGTATTTCAAGGGCATCGTATCTCTCATTCCACTAGTGTTGCTTAATCTCTGACAGTCAGTGTAGTGTTTAATAAAATCTTTTCCATCTTTGAATAGAGTCAGCCACCAAAGGTTGCATTGGAGAACTTTTGTCACCGTTCTTCTCCTAGAATGGTCTCCTTCTGTTTCTCTACTATGACAATTCTCGAGTACACTATGGACTTCCTCCTGAGGAATGCACCTCCTCCATATGTATTATGCCCCCTCACAAAAGAGATATGGATCCTCCCACTAGTAGAAATGGATTTATAACAAAAACTTGTCTCTCTTCAGCTTAGGTCAATCTTGTGGATTTTTTTGGATACAAGATAGTTCACAATAATGACGAACCAGGGAAGCGAGGTGACTGATAAAATTACCTCATCTGAAAATGTCTCTGTCATTGGCAATAGGCTCTATTCAGGAATGTGAAGCTCTGGTAATCTTGACAAGTGATCAGCCACCATGTTTTTGACTCCAGGTTTATCATGAATTTCAAGGTCAAATTCTTAGAGCAGAAGGATCCATCGGATGAGTCTCGGTTTGTTATCCTTCTAAGCTTGTAGATATTTGATGATCGAATGGTCTGTATACACTATTACCTTAGATACAAGCAAATGGGATCTGAGTTTTTCTAAGATGAAGACGACTGCTAGTAGCTCTTTTTTCATGATAGTGTCGTTTTTCTGAGCTTCATCAAGCATTCTACTAGCATAGTGATCAGAAAACGGTAGATTGTCTCTTTGTTGTCTTAGAACCGCACCGTTTGGTGTAGTATGATGCATTTGTCATGATCTCAAATGGAAGAGACCAATCTAGCGGTTAAAGGATAGGGAAATGGGTGATCAATTCTTTCAATTATGTGAATTCTTGAAGGACTATGTTATCAATAATAAAAGATGCCTCCTTGCCCAGAAGCGTAGTCAGCGTTCGGGCAATTTTATTGAAATCTTTGATTAATCATCGGTAAAAACTGACTTGCCTTAGGAATTATCTAACTTGCTTTAAATTTGTAGGTGGATCGAGCATTGAAATCTTTTCCACCTTCGTAGGATCAAAACCCATGCCACGTTTGGATATGATATGGACCATCACAATAACTTCGGTCACCATAAAATGGCACTTCTTTAACGAGAGGACAAGGTTCACTTCACAGCATCGCTTCAGCACTCGATCTAAGTAAGATAAACATTGATCAAAGTTGTCTCTATAGACCGAGAAATCATTCATAAAGTCCTCGAGAAAACTACCAACCATATCTGTGAAAACATCCAACATACATCGATGGAACGTTGTTGGAGCATTGCAAAAACCGAACAGCGTTCTGCGAAAGACATATGTCACAAATGGATAGATGAAGGTCATCTTCTCTTGATCTTCTGGATCTATTGCAACCTGATTGTATCCAAAATATCCATCAAAGAAACAGAAGCATTCCTTCACGGTCAGTCCTTATTACTATTGATGAATCTCTATTACATCACCTTTATTCTATCATTTTAGCCTTAAACCCTAGTAAATGCATGTAAATACCTTTAATTCATGCAAATTACATTCATCACTTGTTGAATAACATTGTATAAAATATTATTTTTAATGCCAAAATTATAGAATAAAGAAAAGAAAAGAAAAATAAAATATCACATATATTTTATGATCCTAAACCCCAAGACCTAGGCTTCTCGATGACCAGGTCGATAAAAAATAAAGTAGGGGGACATAAAGACCATTTATACCCTAAAAATCCCATTTATTAATTCATTATTTATGCATTTTTGGGACCTATTTTATTTCTACTTTTCATATCTCAAATAAAGAAGCTTTGTACATGAAAGTTGTAGATAATAATATATAGAAAAATACAAAATTGATTTCATACAAAAATAATATATAGAGTAAAAGTTACACTCCAAAATAAGATTCTAAAATTCCAACTTCCCAAATCCATATCTCTCAACTACAAACTCAACATATATCAAAATGACATTTAATTGTATATAACTTTTAATAAGCTATTTAATGAAGGTGGTTCCATATATTTTGAAGTTAAGGTGTGAAAGTTAGGTTTTGGACCCCTATTGTACAGGATACCCAATTAAAATAATCATTTATTTTATTCTTTACTATTTTTATAATTTTATATTCTTATAATTGTGTAAATATTATTTATAATATATGTATATATTAAAACTAAAATAAAACCATAATTAAAATATTAAAATGAAATACAATACAAAAATATATAGATGAATATACAGTAACTATTCCTATATATTTAATATACCTATTTATTTAAGTGTAAATATTAGTATATAAAAATAATTTATAACTATATAAAATAATAAAATAAAATAATAAAATCAAGTATACAAAATAAAAACAAATACTCAAAATATAGATAAATATACTTATATATTAACCTAAAAAACTAATTTGTAATTAAATACCTCAAAACAATAAATAAAAAATCATGATAGATTAATTTCGAAAAAAATAACATTTTTTACTTTATATTTTAAAACTAATAAAATCATTTATTATTTTATATCGAAATTCTAAATAATTTGTAGATTTGATTTTTTTTGGTGATCAATGTGGACCAACCAGCTTTCGCCCCTAATTGACCTTGGTTAACTCTTTGACCGAGGTCCTTGAAGGATATGGAAGGATCCTTAAGTGCATCACGAAAGCATGAGGATCGCATCGTATGCGATCAGGAGCGACTAGTCGCAATAGTTGCTCGAGGCGGCAGAATTTTAAAAAATTTCATGCGATGAAACCACATGATCGAAGAACGCTTCTCGGATCGTTTCATCTAAACAGCAAACAAGTATTATGGTTACCTCTTTAAGAGTGGTTGCGATCGACTCTCAAAATGAAGAGATCTCTTGTCACAAGTCCAATGCGACAGAGGAGATGCTTGCGAGCGCGTTGATGAAACACGTGCTTCTCGCAATCCGTATTGATGATCCAAGTGACGAATCTCCTGATCTCGTCACATGAGATCCAATTTCTTCTTCACGAGCGAGGTGCATCGAAGGAGACAGAGATCCACCAGCAAAAAATCTGACATCATAACGATGATGTTGTGACGATGGCGACTCTCTCTAGGGCATCAAGGTGGGCGACTACAAGAGAGAGAGGGAGAGATGGTCTGTAGAGAGAGAGAGCCTTTGTTGTTGTAATTGTTGTAACTTGAAGAGAAAGGGGTGCCTCTTATTACATAGTATTTTGAGATCCATGGATCTCAATCTATGGACAACACAAATCCATTGGCTCACATTAATTTGTGTTTCTTTTAATGGTCATGATTTTGTTGCTAAAATATTTGCAATAATAATTAATTTAAATTAAATTAAATATATTGAATAATCATCAATATATACCAATTTAATTAAATCAAGCATCAATAGATAAATAGGAAGGAGGCTAACCTCCTTCCATAAGAGAGGGGACGGCCACCTATTCCTAATAGGAGTTAGTGGTCATCCACCCTCTTATTAGGGAATGGCTATCTCCTCACAATCCATGAGATTACATTATCTCATATATTTCTTCAATATTTATAACAACATTTTTTTGCAAAGTATTTCATAAAAATAAATCCAATTTATTTTTGTGAACATTGCAATCATGCCATTGGAAATTTGTGAGCCACATTCACAACCCAAAATAAAATGTAAACTGCATTTTCAATTAATTGTCCAATGTGAATCTAATTCGCATCAAGATTTAATTAATAAATGTAAATTACAAATTGCAATCTCTTATATATTATAAATCACATTTATAATATATATGATTAATAATGGATAACGTTATCCACATTTTTCATATCCATGATAAATAAATCACATTTAATCATCTTGGATCTCTATTCTCTTATGCCCAAATAATAAGAATCACATTCACATTATTCACATATTTGATAATGAAATCACATTTAATTATCTAAGATAATTCTCATTATAATATGAATCAAATTCATATTATTCATGATAATTAAATCACATTTAATTATCAATTTTCTCAATGCTCGGATACATTTAACAACAATGAAATTATCCATGAATTCTTTCAAGGATAATGTGTTTTCTCCGTAGATACTTGGAGATAAGGACAGGGTGATTGTATTGTTCCATGTATCGTGACTTGGATATTGAGATCACATCTTAAGTCTAGATCTTGCAGACCTCTCATAGAAGCTTGATTAAATCAAGACCGCAAAACTAATCTTCTCATTATATCTGAATCACATTCAGATCAATGTCCAATATTTGGATCAAGATCAGATCACTTCTCTACTGAGAGTCACTAAAATTCAGACATGTTTCATCACTCTCCAGGAATGGAAACGTCGTGGTTAAACAATTGTTTATGATCACATCACCCTTAGGTATTCCTATTACATGTACATCCTGCACACTGGAAGACCCAGAATAAATCTGAAGTATTAGATCTATTTTAACATTGTCTACTTCAGAGTTTTATCATTAGGTTTCTCATTATTGGGAGTTGGTATCGATCATATACTTTCCAAAAGCATATATCATACCCAGGTGTTGATCATATACTTTCCAAAAAGTATATATCAAACCTACAAATTCAGTCAAGCTTCCAAAGCAAGACGACCGTGCACGGAATTTGATTCTTCCCAATATCTCATGAGTGAGCTCATGTCTTCCAGTTCAGTAAATAAACATGTATGATCCCTTTAAGAGATCGTACTATTTATATGCCCTTGCATGCACACCAGCGTGCCAGTGTATAGACTTTGGTTAGGTCATCAACCTATTGGTCTGCCAAATGTACACACTCAGACATATGTCAACACATCTATCTCCGATTAGAGGATGTGTGCCTATATCATGACAGTATAAAATATAGGACTTTGGTTATCTCAATCTCGTTTAGTCAACCCTTTGACCTAATTAATATGACACCTCTAAATCCCTATTCTCGTGCAGAGGACCTACATCAAGAGGTCGGTCAGATATCAGCCTAATGAGAAGGATTGTCATCTCCTACTCAGGCTGGAGATCATCTCTTAATAATCATTTGACGGTGCTCGATGAGTCATCAATCTAACTCCTTATATATTCATCCAAGCACCATCCTCTATGATTCAAATATTGAATCAACGGCTATATGATTATTAAGATGGCCATGGTACATAACATTAATTGTATAGAGGGACCTTATAGTGCATTCATTTATTTAACCTCGGATAGGGAGTGAATAAATCAATAAATTTTATTGATAAATCAAATATTACAATAACATTTATTGTAGGAATGGTTCGCCTTGGGCTCACATGGCTAAAAAGGTCAACCAAGGTTGCGTCTCCATTGGTCCATGTCACCCGCTACAAGACAAAACAGAAATTAAAAGAAAAGAACATTAAAAGAAAATATTAAATAATTTATTTAAATAAAACTCAAAACATGAAAATTATTTGTTATTTTATGAATTATTTTAATATGATTTTTATTTTATTTTTTGAGTTAAATTATTGTATGTTACTTGTTTTGAATATAAATATAGGTATATTTACCTATATAATCGTTATTTTATTTTATGTTGCATTTAGAGTTTATTAGTTTTATATACATATTATTTAAATACACTTGAGTATATTTTTATTGTAATTTTATAAATTTAATTGCACACTTAAATATATATATATATGATATAGGTATATTACAAGTGCATTCATCTATGTATTATAATACATTTATTTATTTATTTATAATAGATTTATTTTATTTTAATGATTTATATGAATTATGAATAATATTTCAAAATATAAAAAAAATATAAAATAATGAAAATATAAAGAATAAAGAAATTGAGTAATTTATGTAGGTAAATTGCACAATGAGAGTCCAAAATATAACTTTTGCATATTAACTCCAAATGTAATGAAACTACCTTCATTAAATATATATAATTTAATTTTAGAAATAATAAAGATAAGTTTGGTGAATTTTGATTTCATACGGAGAGGATACATGTCTTGAAAGTATATATTTTTGCCTTTTTATTCTGAATGTGTAGGGCACACTGTGCATTATTTTTGGATGAAATAAATTTTATAGTTTTTCTTCGTATTTTTATCTACAAGTTTCATGTTCAAAGTTTATGCATTTGAGGTTAAAAATAAGAAAATAAACTTGGTCTCAAAACCTATTTATTGAGGAATTAAAAACTAGGGTTTTTGAACATTTATTGACCCTTATCTCTCCCTATTTTATTCCTTGTTGACCTAATTATCATGATACCTAGGTCTCGAGGTTTGGGATCATTCAATACCTTTGGTATTTCAATTATTTTTCTTTTCTTTATTCTTTTATTTTGGCTTTAAATATAGCATTTTGCACAATATTTATAGTATCAATAATGGAGGCTATTTTGTGTAAAATAATGTTATTTACATGTATTTAGTTAGGATTTAAAGGCTGAAATGAAATAATACCGGTGATGAAATGAAGATTCATCAGCCACATGGCCCAATAAAATTTATTCAAACCACAAAAAATTATAAAATGAGAAATAAATAATTAGAGGTGATTTTAAAAAATATTCAACGTGAAAGGTGTAGATCTTTTCAAGATCTACAGCTTTCACGTGGAACTTGAAATCAAAAAATGTCATATATCTACTATAATATTTTTCAAGTATTTTTACAAAATTAAAAAATCTTGTTTTATTTCCTTTTATTATTTTTTGTATTTTCATTTATGAAAATATTAAATATAATATGTACATTATTAATCTAATTTTTATTCATTTTTTAATATTCAAGAAACACATAAATTAACAGGCACAATAATAGAATTATTCATGTACAATAATTAGGGATAATTAATTACAAAGGGTTAGTTGTTAGTTTAAATTAATTAATTTTTAGTTGAATTTAATTATTTAAGCTAAAGGGAGAATAAATAAAAATAATGAATATAAATCGGATATTTATCAGGGGAGAGGAGGAGACAGAGATATGTTTCGATGAGAAAAAGATATAAGAAGAGAGGGTGGTGGACATGTGGTGGAAGATGGAGAGAAAGGCAGGTGGTTGGGCATTTTGAGGGATATGAAGAGATTGACAAGTGGAAGACGTGTCCTCGCCACAGAAAAAAAGGAGGAGAGGAGAAAGGCACGAGAACATGGCAATGAATGGGGAGAAAACCTAGCTTTAAAGTATAGTATAGATGTTGAGAAGTTATTATAAGATATTGTTGGCATGCAGTTTGAAAATCTTTATTAAAATATAATGATTAGAAATAAATCACCCAAAATTGTACATTGGACTTAGATTTGGGAATGTGTACTTTGCACATTCTAGGGTAATAGATCGGATAATTCCCTTTCAACTATTTAGGATTTTCCTTATCTCATTGACCTTTAAAGAAGTAAAATTGGTGTCTTGTTGAGAAATTTTCTAACAAAATGATAGGAATGAAAAAAATATTTTTGTTCTTACACAGGTCGTCCCTCTAAATACATCACGGACTCCACTAGCCACACATATGATAAGATAATAAATATCATTGTAGACCTACTAGGGATGAAAACGAATATGAATATATCTGTATCCGATCCGCTATCGAATTTGTTTTATACATATTTTGACATTCGCATTTGTATTCTTTTTTAAATGGATGTGGAAATGGATATCACGTGGGCATTCACTAACATTTGCATTCACATTCGTATATTTGTTTTCGTACATAAGTATAGTAATAGATTTATTTATAGTTGTGCTTAACAACACTTTATGATCATATTCACCATTGTTAATATAAGTGTTATGAAATCATTATATCTGGTATATCTACTTTATGTGTAAACCATCCTAAACATGTATATTTTATGTAATCTAATAAATATTGTTGTTATTATCCATATCCGATTCATATTCATTTTATATTCGTATTTGTTTATATCATTTGTGGATGGCTTTTCTGCTATTACCGTTCCTTTTGCACTAGAGGAAATGTATACTCAAGTACATAGACTTTGATCGAACCCCTTAAAGATTCAAGTGGTTGTTGACAGTAGGTGGGTGTTTACTACTTATAACTACTTTCCTAATAATTTTGTCGCAACGATACAAAGATACCTTGTGGCTAAAGGTTATATTCGAACTTATGGTGTGGATGATCTGGAGACCTTCTCACCAGTGGCTCACCTTCTAACCATGTATATTTTGATTTTTTTTCTATTGTTCATATTTTATGGCCCTTTATCAATGTGAGATAAAGAATGCATCCCTCTGTGATGATCTTGATGACGAAGTATACATGCATCAACCACCTGGATTTGAGACCAAGGAGGGGGAGTATCACAAGATCTGTTAGCTGGCATAAGGCTATTTATGGCCTCCGGAAATAGTTGGATATTAAATTAGGGGTCGACTCAAATCGACCTATTGCGGATCACTCCTTGTTCATCAAGAAAATCAAACCATCTCGATGCTCGTATATATTGTTGATATTATTGACATCTGCGGCCTATCAAATCTCAAGAAGTATCTCGCTAAGCACTTTGTTACAAAGGACTTGGGAGAAATTTGCTACTTCCTTAGAATCAAGGTGGCCAAAAATGCATTGCAGAGGGCTTAGAGTGCATCTATTCTCATGCACTTAAAGTTTATGGTAATCTTATCATGGAAAAGTACGAAGAAACAATAGCCCAAGTTACCATTGACTTAATGTAGGATAGGTCATACTGAAGGATCTTCACTCACCTGACTCATAGTCTTGAGATGTGAAAATTCACCAGTTTTGTTCATTGCAATAAATCCAACCTTCCATCAGTGTAGAAAGCATGTTGAGGCAGATTGTCATTATACTCAGAATATGATACAGAACGCAGATCAAAACTGAGCCGATCATTTTAGAATATAAAATTGATTACGTGTTAATGAAAATGTTAAATTAATCTCCCTTTCCTAAATGCATTTCTAAGATGAGCATAGACATCTCTGTTCCAACTAAAGGGGTATTAAAATCATCATATTTTTTATCTTTTTTTTATATTCAAGCGTTAAATCCTAAGGCCGTGTTAGATTGGAAAATAAGCATCGGAATAAGAGATCAATTTCTCACATGCACAGTTCTCATGAGTACGATTATTCCAACAACATCCCATTATTTCACCCTATTCCATCTTATTTTCATAATTCCTATCTCTCCAGTTGAACAAAAAACATATCATTGTTCTCCTTGTTCATGCTTATTCGGAACTGAACACCATGTAAGGATATTTGCATACTTTTTCCCTTTCCTTTTACATAAAGAAGGGAGTCATCCACTTGATAATCGATTGAATATTTTCCTTAATCGTACTGCAAGGTTTCGAAAATCGAATCGGATATCAAACCAAGCAACAATTGTTATTTACTTTTTATGTTCAAATTAAACGAACCAACCGATCGCACCAATGATGACATCAACATTTCATAAAAATCAGAAAAGACCAAATCGTTGTATTGTTGGTTTAATTTATATAGTTCAACGGGTCAAAACAAGTTAGAATGGTATATCATACAAATATGAAAAATGGTACATCGGACTTTTAGAAGGTTTGTGCACTCATTTCCTTCCAAATTTTTTCAATAACACATACACCCCTATTTTATAATTACATGTATGCCCTTATATTTTCACAAAATGTATAATAGTGACCTTTTATTCGTACGCATGTGCTTTATTATACCAACATGAGGATAATATTGTGATTTTTTTAAGAAAAAAGAGCACAAGTGAAATTACTAAAAACTTAGATGCATAAATGTTATTAGAAAAACTCAACATGCATGATAACTTAATTTGTAAAATTTATATAAATACATATATGTGATGTAAAAATTAACAATTTAAAACTATTTAAACTTTAATTCATGACAAATGTTATTAATTCATTGCATCTCAGAGTATGACCATGATAACATCTTCTCAATTTGTTGTTGGAAGTAAACAATCTCATACTCAATGTGGAAAGAGAGAGACAGTACTCGTATGATAAGTAGGGAGAGGCGATAATGGGTCATTGGCTTATTAGAAGAGATAAATTAGTATTATTATGAATTATAATGATATGATTTTTAAAAATTTTGCATTTTAATAAATTTTTAGAAATTTTTGTCTAAAAATGACTAGTTAAACCGGTGATTTGGTTCAATCAACTAGATTTAAGCAGTCCAACCGAATTTTGACCAATTGATTTTTATTTTTAGAATAAAATAAGGTGGTTGGACCATTTTCTTCTTGTTGTTTGTTTAACCAATTAAACCGACTGGTTCAGTTCGGTTTTTTAAAACCTTGCTGACGCAAAAAGAAATTTTGTGAATGGGGAAATAATAATTTTGATGGTGTATTTTGGTAGAGAAGAAATTAGAGGATGAGAGAAGAGAAGAACGTGCCGGTTGCACGTGATATTGGAGATGAATCATGAAGATCACGTTGAGAGAGATAGAATGAGAGCGAGAGAGATAATGAGATAAACTCAAATTTTTTTCATATAATCTGACTTGTCCCTTACAATAGACTACCAACCTCTTTATATAGGAGGGGTGGAATTACAAAAATAGAAAGTGAATCAAATCTAAAATCTCACTCGTTCCTAATTGACTCTAATTGCTTTGAATCAAAATTCAAATCTACCTTTATCATATTTTGACTCCAATTCGAAATTCAAAATTCAAATTTAAAATTGACCAACTAAATGGAGATCATACACGATCTCTTTTATTTAAATAAACAAGCTAATTAAAATAACTAATTAAGGATGGAAATCCCTAATTTTAAAAAAAATCCCAAATCAGTCATTTGCTCTAATTTGAATTGCCCTGTCAATTTGGCAATGATTGCATCAATTCTCCTCCGCTTGAAAAATTCGTCTCCTGACGAATTGCTCGATCTTCATTCCGTCAGTGGAGAATTCCATCTGGATTGGTTGAGCAAATATCCCCAATTTTGATCATATTCCATGTCACGCTTATAATTTTTTTCCACCTAAGGGCGTGATTGCAAATGTTCTACCCCTTCGCTTAAAATACCTCCATAACATGACTTGTCCTTCAATTGACCCTTTAGATAAAAATTCTTGTGAGGAGGGAGTTGCTCATAAATTTTCCCATTCATCTCATATCCGCTTATTTTAGGGGATCCGACGAGAGAGAGAGAGAGAGAGAGAGAGAGAGAAAGAGAGATCCCCAACTCCCTTTAGGGTTTGGCTCTCTCCATCCCAATGACGGCGACCGGATAGGTCAGGAGGTCGTAGGTGGTGACGGTGTAACAGCCAGGGAGCCCTCGGCCAACATCGAGGAAGGAGGTGTGATGGCCTCAACATGCGCGCGGTGACTGCTGGAGCTCAAGATCAAGCGGCAGCAGCCTGGATCAGGAGGTCGTAAACGACGGTGGTGCAATGGGTAGGGAGGACAACGCCGAGGAGGGAGGTGCGACAACCCCTCATTAGGAACCCGAGAGAGGCGTTGTTCTCCCTACCATCATCGGTTCCGCGGATGGGGGACAGGTGGCGGCCATGCGTGTAGCGTGCACGGAGATGACTGCACTTGATGTGTGTGAGACGGTATCTGGAGCTCGAGATCGAGCACTGGCGAGCTGGATTAGGCGATCGTAAGAAGCAGCGGTGACCTCTTGGGATGGAAATGTGTGGCGGCACAGGGCAGCAGATACGGCGGGGTGGCAGTAGCTGGGATCGACAACAACACATGGGGCAACGACAGCGACTGCAACAGTCACGCGAGAAGCATTGACGGCAATTGATGGTGGCTTGGTCCAGAGGTAGCGGTGGTGCAGGCCATGGAGGATGAGGGTCCATAGGGGTCTTTAGTGCCCCGGCCGTGACCTTGGACAGACCTAGGATCTCTTGGACAACAACTCCTACAGTGAACAAATCGAGGATTTCCAGTTCCTCTGCGGGATCCTCGTCGAATATGGGTCACGAGTCTTCTCTTTTTTATTTTTTGATTGCTGGACAGCCACTTCAACTTCATAGAAATCGATAATTTCATAGTCTTCATCCGTACTTTCATCAAAAATCGGCCCTATATCTTCATAGTTTTGTTGCATAGGAGTTGTATCAAATAAATATTCTTCGGAACTGAAATACCTTCACATTCTTGGTTGAAATTGGGTTGAACAGAAGCTACAACGATCTGATTTTCGTTGTTGACAAGTGATTCTCCTCGTTTTACGCGTCCAACCATGCTTGGACTTTTATGGATGCTATAATACGTTTCTTGAACATTTTCAAATGTGAGCGTGAATGCGAGCCATGTGAGAGACAACTCAAATCATATTGGATCCTCCAAAATGCGATCGGTTCGTCGAATCGTAAAAACGATTCGGTTGCCATGCTCTGATACCAATTGATGCAAAAAGAAATTTTGCGAATGGGGAAATAATAATTTTGATGGTGGATTTTGGTGGAGAAGAAATTAGAGGATGAGAGAAGAGAAGAACGTGTCAGTTGCACGGGATATTGGAGATGAATTGTGAAGACCACGTTGAGAGAGATATAATGAGAGCGAGAGAGATAATGAGATAAATTCAAATTTTTTGGGGATTTTATCACTTGTGCCCCTCCGAGATATCGCAATTTCAGTTATGCCCCTATCTTTTTGGTAATATCAGTTGTGCCCCTCAAAACTTGCTAATTTATCACTTTGCCCCTCGGGATAGTGACCGTCCATCCACAGTGCAAACGGCCGTTAACTTTGAGGACATATGCAGAATTAACTAAAAAAGAAAAGGTTATGTGGTACCCTCTTCCTCATCTCTTCTTCTTCCTCCTCCAACCTCCTCCTCCTCCTCCAACCTCCTCCTCCTCCCTCTCTGCCCCCGCCCCTGCCCCGTGCAGCCCAGTTCTGCCCCGAGCTCCCCTCCCCGGCGCCGCCCCCTGCCGCCCTCCGCCCCAGCCTCCAGGCCGTCCCGACCTCCCCCTACCTCCCGCAGCCCCTCCCCGGCGCCGCCCCCTGCCGCCCTCCGCCCCAGCCTCCAGGCCGCCCCGACCTCCCTGCGACCCCTCCCCGACGCCGCCCCCCGCCCCAGCCTCCAGGCCGCATCTCCTCCCCCATCCCCCCATCCCCCATCCCGCACCTCCCCCTCCCCCACACACCCCCGCCGCAGCACCTCCCCGCACCTCCCCCTCCCCCCCCCCCCCCACGTGCCTGCACCTGTGTGAGCCCAGCGTTCCCAACCTTCCCACCATCTCCCCGCCCGAGCACCTCTCCCTCCGCCCCAAGGTCATCCCCCCGCCCGGGCGCCTCCCCCTCCACCCCGAGGTCTTCCCCTCTGCCCCCGCACACTTCTCCCCTGCCGCGAGTTCCTCCGCCCGCCCCCACACCTCCACCCAGCCTGGGCGCCTCCCCCCTCCGCCCCGAGGTCTTCCCCTCTTCCTGTGCACGCCTCTCCTGTGCCGCGAGGGCCTCTGCCTGCCCCCACACCTCCACCCAGCCTGGGCGGCGCCCCTGCATGCCCCGCCCCCGAGCTTCTCCCCCTCCACCGACTGTGCCCCTCCGTCGCACCACCCTCCAAAGCCGGCGGGTTCCAGACTGCAGCTGTCGCACCCCCGCGACTCCAGCGGCGCCGCCAACCTCCTCAGGTCCTCTGATTTTATTCTGACCATAATACCCTTCTTAACCATATCATGGTTTGAATAAACCATGGTTATTTTAAATTTTTGACAGTCAATCTGACGGAAGGGCACAACTGGTGACGGAGCAAGAAGTTAGGGGCACAACTGATATGACCAAAAAGATAGGGGTATAATTGATATTGCGATATCTCGGAGGGGCACAAGTGATAAAATCCCAATTTTTTTCATATAATCTGACTTGTCCCTTACAATAGACTACCAACCCCTTTATATAGGAGGGGTGGAATTACAAAAATAGAAAGTGAATCAAATTTAAAATCCCACTCGATCCTAATTGATTTGAATCAAAAATTCAAATCTACCTCTATCCTATTTTGACTCTAATTTGAAATTCAAAATTCAAATTTAAAATTGACCAACTAATTAGAGATCATACACGATCACTTTTATTTAAATAAACAAACTCATTAAAATAACTAATTAAGAATGGAAATCCCTAATTTTTAAAAAAAACTCCCAAATCATTCATTTACTTTAATTTGAATTGCCCTGTCAATTTGGGAATGATTGCATCAATTAACTGATGCAATGTGAATCAGATATATAGAGCTTTATTTATTTTATCCGATAATTAGAGTCTCATTTTATTGAGTCCTTGCATTTTTAATTTAAATAAAGAGATCACCTGCGATCTTAATTTAGTTAGTTAGAGTCAATTAGAGATTTGAATTTATTTGAAATCAATTAATTAGTTGGTTAGAGTCAAATTAGGATAAGTAGTTTTGAATTTGAATTTCTATTTTTGTAATCTCGTCCCTCCTATATAAAAGGATGATAGGCTATTGTTTTGAAACAGGTCTGAATATATGAAAATTTGAGATTTTTATCTCTCTCTCCTTTTCACGCGATCTTCGCGATTATGTCTCCAAATCTCGTGCAACCGACGCGCTTTCTCTTCTCAATCCCTCCAATTTTTTCTACCAAATAAATTCCACCATCAAAATATTTTTTGTATCCGTCGTCAATTCTAATTTGCACAATTGGTATCAGAGCGTGGAAGTTGAATCATTTTCACGATTTGACGGTCCTGTCGCATATTGGAGGATGAAGCTCGATCAAGCAACCCTATCGCGTGGCTCACATGCACGTTCGCGTCAACAAAAATTCAAGAAGCGCCTCTGGACAAGCATCAAGGTTCAACAATGGATATACTCTTGGTACAATGTTGATATTTTTATGGTACAAGTTTACGACGAACAAAATCTTGTCGTCGACGATGATCTGTGCGTTGTTCAGATCGTTGTGGGTGGAAAAAACGGCAACAACGATGATGTGCTCGTTGTCCGGACCGCATCAGGAGAAAACAACGTCAAGGGTGATTTGCTCGCTATCCAGGCCGTTTAAGGAGAAAAAATAACGATCTGCTTGCTGTCCAGGTAATTTCAGACTTGAAAACCCCGCAGAAATCGATCTACAGCCCGCCCGTTGCCCTCTCACGGACCCCCCCCCCAGCCCCACCATCACCTCCCGCCACCTACGTGGCCCCAACAATCAGTCCAACCCCGCCTCTGCACCTCTCCCAACCCCTGCACCCTCTCCCAGCACCCGTACACCCTTCTACGACACTCGCACCCCCAACCACAGACCCACCACCACCGCAATCACCCCATCCCGTAATCCCAGCGGCCCATCCCGTGACTGCAACGACCCCTTCTGCAACCCCCGCGAGTTTCCCTACCCCGTCACCACCGCCAACACCCCCTTATGCATCCCTTGCGCCCTCAGCGCCTCCTCCCGCTGCATTTGCACCCCCAGCAAACTACCCTCCCGATGCCACCCTCGCACCCCGACAACCCTCCCTGCCCCACCGCTGCCGCTATTCCCTCCCACTCTCGCGCCTCTTGCGCTACCGCCTACATCCCCTCCCGCCGCCCCCACCCACTATCACCCCCTCCCCGTCGGGCCCGCACCACCTCTAGATACTCTTACCAATCTCCTCTCCGTTGCTCGCTCCATCAACCTTCCCCTCCCGATCCGTCATGCCGCCCTCACAACCCTTGTTGCTGCCCTCCCTGACCGGTACCGCCAGCGCCGCCTTGGCACGATCTCGAGCCGTCGAAGCCGCAGGAACCCCAGACTTAGGGTTCGGCACCGCCCTCATCGGGGGAATGAAGAACAAGTCTCTCGGACTCCGGGCTTGTTCCCCAAGAGACCATCCCGTGACATCTTGGATTTAGCAAGGATTTCAAACAATTGCAAAAGTATATCTCTTTTAAAAACTATTTGCGTAACGGGCAAAGATGATGGGTATTTAAGAAGAGATAACTTGAGTAAAGGGGTACGAAAATTGCAGCCCACCACTTTGGAGCAGGAATATTTAAAAAGAAGGGCTGAAAGAAAGAAATTTGGGTGGCCTCCTTACCCAATTAGGATTAGGATCATGGGTATCACCTATTTAAAGGCCCCATGGCTTAATTAATTGGCCACATCTCCCCCTCTATTATATCTGTGCTATTGCTTTGCCATGGAACCTCCAAAGGTCGAGTTGTCCGACATGAAGATACCACATCAATTTTTCAAGCACCATATCAAGGGAACGAAACCCGGATGGGCGCTCGCATTTGCACCACACATGCTCTTCCGTCACGAAGGCAGCGTCTCCAACCATCGCACCACACACGCCTGGATTCTGTCGTTTGCTCCACATCAGTTCTTCCTTGGGATGATCGAGAACACTGAATTAAATTTATCAACCTACAAGCCAGCAGATCCAGCAATTCGTCAGGAGATGAAATTTTCAAGCGAAGGAGAACTGATGCAGCGTGAATCAGATATATAGTGCTTTATTTATTTTGTCCGATAATTAGAGTCTCATTTTATTGAGTCCTCGCATTTTTAATTTAAATAAAGAGATCACGTGCAATCTCAATTTAGTTAGTTAGAATCAATTAGAGATTTGATTTATTTCAAATCAATTAATTAGTCGGTTAAAGTCAAATTAAGATAAGTAGTTTTGAATTTAAATTTGAATTTCTATTTTTGTAATCCCATCCCTCCTATATAAAGAGATGATAGGCTATTGTTTTAAAACATGTCAGAATATATGAAAATTTGATATTTTTATCTCTCTCTCTCTCTCTTCCACGCGATCTTCACGATTATGTCTCCAAATCTCACGCAACCCACGTGCTTTCTCTTCTCAATCCCTCCAATTTCTTCTACCAAATAAATTCCACCATCAAAATATTTTTTTTATCCGTCGCAAATTCTAATTTGCATCACTTGCTCTAGAGAACTTATTTGGCTACTCAATCTTAAATGAACTTCACATCTCTATTATTTCTCCAACCCTATGGTACCACAATATGGGAGCTACCTACCTCACTAGCAACTAAAAAATGGGGACTTGCCTAAAACATTGGTTGCATTTTTCTGTAACTATAAGCATGATCAAAAGCTTTCCTTGACAACGGAGACATAACACTGAGTGGAAAACGGCTAGGAAATTCGTATGTGCATTCGCATGCCTGCCCTAATGCATTGCATGCTACAATTGTAAACGTACAGGATTAGCAACTACAAGCGGTTTTGCATCCCAGCTTCATGTACATGGATTTTTAAGATGAATCCTCCACTGTTTTACAAAATGCATGCACTCTCCTGAGTTGGACAAACCTTGCGACAGAAAATTTTAAAATCTGCTTTACAGACACGCATTCTCCTGAGTCGAACAAACCTCGCAACACAGGAGAATGAACTGACAACAGGATGATGATACATAAGAAGAGAATCTACTTTCGAATGCACAAGCTACCCTCGTCATATTTGTTAGTGATGTCGTTGGTCAGGTTTACCTAGCAATGGTGTGCGGCTCGACAATTCCCTCACGTCAATGGAGGTTCACCAGATTTTTTAGCTCCAGACTCCTTAATAATGGTCTGCGGCTGCTGGTCACACATGCGCGGATGCTGACCATCTGTTAAGCGAGATTCGAAATATAAAAATCAGAAAATTGCAATGGCAAGAAGAGAACGGAAAAAATCGCGACGATAATAAAAGAATGGACTATAAGTGTTAAATGAAAAAATCTCAGCATATTTTTCCGGTATACAACATTCAAGAGATTTTGCAGATAATATAATGCATATGTTCATCACATTTGAGAGAACTTACATATAATATAACCTACACCAAGTATATATATTACATTTTGGCTCCATGAGTAGAGTTGCTCTTTTAGCTAGCATTGGAAGGGATCGTATGCATTGACGCAGCATAATAACAAATGATCACAGCCGAATCGTTTCACACAAAATTCCCATCAAATGCATGGTATAAAACCAAAATATGTAGAAAAACAAACAGAACACAGTATAATAACACTTCCATCAACAACATAGAATCATCTCGAACAGAAGATGCAGCCTTGAACAAAACCAATCCAAAAAATCTACATGCATACATGTTGATAATATGCAAAATCAAGCACTACAAAGACGTGGTCATCTTATAGTTGCAAGCCGAAAACTTGCATGTCACACACGTGAAGAACCTTTAGGGGGCGTTCGGGTAGTTGGGTACCATAACCTACTTCTCCTCTCTCTAATGTGGGCCCCACATTTTTTCTTTTTTTAAATATTAAATAAATCAATTCTCTTTCATCAACTCAATCAAAAAACAATATATTATATCATATCATATAAAAATTATAAACTACTCTGCTTCTACTCACTTTTTCAAACTTCAATACAATCACATCACAATAACTACATACTTTTTCAAACTTAATACAAACATATCACAACAAACCCACTTCAAACCCACACCCAATTTAATCCTTTATCCAAATACCAAAACACAAAAATTGGTTACCCTCTACCAGTTTAACCCACCCTAACCTGCGTACCAAACGCACCCAGAGTTTGTTTGGTTGCTGGGTTGGGGTGAGTTGGGGTAACCTGATGTGAATAGTAGTTGTTTGGTATGGTTATGAAAGTTGGACAGGGTTGGAATAAAGAATGTGATGTAATGTCAGTATAATTTGTGATGGAAATCCAACCCAAGAATAGAGAGGGAGTTACCGATTACCAAACGGACCCTTAAAGATCTTTAAGCATGTATCACATCACATGCAAAGCACATTCTTCTCCAAGGAGATTGGACAACAACCAAGTAACTGGGCCAAGTAAATGGGGTGAAAGAGGCGATTGTTTCTAATTCTGGATCTAGAACTAGTTCTACTTGGTTTGAGGGGTGTGGCTTGCGGCCCTTCACCCCTCCTTTTATTAGGGAGAGATGGATTTAAGTCCCCATAGGAATCCCGATCAGAGAATGAATGCAGGCTTCATCACATTTAAAAGATGGGATGTATCTCACCTCATCGGGTTAACTTTATTTAACATATTCAAGAGCTTTGAATCTCTTTTTTCATATGTGGAGGACATGTATCATGAATATCCACCAAATAACAGCCTGTAGTGAAGATTCCCAACCCTCCGTATGTAACCCTAATTTTTATAAAGGAACATGGCTAATCATAAAAAAATAGTTATATATCAGATAAAGGAAACATGTAGATGTTACGTAAAGGAGGATTGCTCCTCCGGGGGCTTGTGTCTAATAACCACGAGAAAGACAGGATTAGTACGGCAACTTTAAAAAACAACTGCAAGTGAGGTTTCCCAATTTATATCTGAACTATTTCCAGAACCCACATTCATGCTTCTAGGAGTTGATTAATGTATGTACTGGCTAAACAACAAAAATAATAGCATTGCGTATAGTTACCATTTTCTATGTCAGATGCATCAAGTCTTGCAAGTACATTGACGAGGCATTGCTCATGATCCTATCAGAAAATCCAACTTTAACTTTCAACTGGAAAAAATTAGAGAAAATAAACTAAGAAAAGATCTTACTCTCAGATATTTCTTTGCTTTCTCTATTTCTAGAGGATCTGGATAGCTCGAATTAAGAAGTTCTTCAACCTATCAATAAACATGAACAAGGGGGATTTCATAGGTGTTAAAAATCCTTTGCAGTCATAATATCAAAAGAAACTGCTGACGAAACAATCACAAACCTCTTTGATCATAGTTTCTACAATGGGAAGCCTGACTTCACCATCAAGCCTCTCTCCTTCAGTGGTGTTTTGTTGTGGACCTTGTGGTCCTTGAGGAAATGGGTAATCTTTCTTGGAAAGGATCTTAATGGTTCCTCTTCCTTTGGCACCAGATGTCACACGTCCTTGACCAATTGCTGGCCTAACTTCAAAGCCTGTGGGGCCAGAATCAGCCCCGTGAGAAAGACGGGGGTGTTCATCTCCCCACCTGATGTCCTCAGGAGAAATCTGTTTCTCAATTTACAGAGATAATCACGACAAAAGGAAACTGGGCAACGGTCAAAATGAAAATCACAAGACAACGCACCACAACAGCCACAAAAAATACGGTGAACACCAAAATCAAATACAAGGTATAAGGACTGATCAAGCACTTAAAATATCTTCAACCTGACATTTGTCCCATGAGATTCACAGTTTTGGGTAATGCCAAAAATTTAGTGCATGTTTAAACTTCACGTTAGGCCTAACAATAAGATGTTAAGCATAACAAAAAATACAGAGCCCAAATGCACAATGCATACCATGACAGTTTATTTTACAAGCAACTATACCTAAATCTGGAGAATGAACCAAATAAGAATCAAGAAATCTGTAGGAAATCAGTTCGTGTTATCATGTTATACAAAATGTCACAAAAATGCAACAATCATCAAACAGGTAGCTCTTAACACTGGATGATAACAGTGACTGCAAAGCACAATCATATTCACACAAGCTTTACCTCTTTAAGATTGACCCACTCCACTGTCTCATTCACTGTGCCAATATCATAGACAAGAGCATGCAGGCCCTGAGTAATTTCAAATAAAAATAAGACCTGCCAGCCACTTAACCTGCCATACTATCATAAGATAAGACTTATTCTATCAGGAATCCATACCTCACGAGGATTAGAATCACTTACAACAGCGGCATAAAAGTCGGTTTCCCCATGCAATCTTACGAAGACTTTCCTTCCGATAAGTGGATCAATGGATGTTGATTTTGCAAGATCGAGTGCTGTTAAAGAGCTATGAAAACCTTGGCTGGTAGTTTGATTTGATCCAACTAAACCTGTGGCAGGGGGGCACGCCGACTTCCTTAAAGCCGCACCAGGTAGTGCCCGGCTCTACAAATAAACAAGGGAAGGCAGTGAGCAAAGACCTTTATCAAAAATGAGGCAGCTCAATGACAGTATTACTAACCTTAGATGCTAGTAATGGATCTCCTGTTCTTATAACTGTAAAGCATGGTTGCAGGGGAGCATCAAATGCCAATGGAGCTGCTGCCTTAGGTAGTCTTTGTCTTTTTCGGGATGCTGAAATGCATGGGCCATATATTGGTTCGTGAACAACTGGAGCATCAAGAGCAAATCCAGGGCGACCTCCTCCAGACTCCCTCCATGCCCTAAATTTATAGACAAGTTTTAGGGAAGATAAGATTTGAAAACACTTGATTTTGCCCATATATTCAATATATTATAATGACAAATATTTATTGCATGCACCTTATTCTATGTATAACATCATCTGCATTAACTCTAGCTAGAAGTTCTCTGTGCTCTTCGTTAGAAACTCTCAGCTCTTTTCTGAGCTCAGTTATTAGACCTTCTTTATCCTGAAGGGTCTCAAAAGGAGGCCAATTGAGCAGAAAAAGAACAAATTAATTACACATTTCAGAATTTGAACCATGTTCGCGTCAGTACCCAGGTAATAGCATCTGCTTGAGCCTTGAATGCCCGAAGAACCGCACAATAAGCATCTTTCTCAATCTGGTGGATCTGAGTTTCCATGTCGTTTTGCATCAAATTTTGGGAGTGGCCGCCGCAAGAACTCCATCCATTGCCAGGAACTCTTGTAACTCGATTATGATAGTTTGGGAGAAGATCATCATCGGTCCCTGCATTTATAGTAGAAAAATGAATTAAGCATATAATTTAATTTTCTAGGTAGCATGGCATCTAAAAGAGAGAGATATAAATTATAAAATGTCAGAACCAGCACAAGGCCAATGCACAACAAGATCATGATGGTACAGAGACAGGGAAAGTTCGTTAGAATCATTAACAAAATTCTAATGAGCTGACACAGAAGGCAAGGTCACAGGGAGCTCATCAGTCTGATGAATACTAACAAAATGTCACATAATAACACTTAACAAAATGCAAGTCCACAAAGACTGGATTACTTCTTATCAGAAATGTTGGAGTATGTTATGTGTCATCTATGAGGAAGATGGATAAATGGATATCTCCATGATCTATTTACCCCCTTCAGTTGTTTCATCACGCATCTACCAATGGTGGGACTTGGAGGCTCTATGGAGGCTATATAGGAAGCCATAGACATCTTGTATCAGATGATAAAGTGCAATGCATACATCAGTCCTTTGAGGCGTTCTCCCATGGTTTTATCCAAGGTTCGAAATTTCGATTTCGATATCGTTTCGGTAATGTCCAATACCGAAATTTCGCCGAAATTTCGGGAAATTTCGACGATTTCGGTGGAAACGTCGGAAAAGGCTAAAAAACCCGATTTTTTTCCAATTTTATTGAAAATTTCGATATTCCAAGTTATTAGAACAGTAAATAACATACAAATACACATTTATTTCACACAAATTGGTCATCTATACCCTATATATAGACATATCGGTCATATCGGCCATATCGGTCATATCGGTGGACATATTGTTGGAACCCAAGCAACATGTCTCGATCGATATGGGGTCGAAATGACCCATATTTTATCCATATCATTGCAATTGAGGATCTCCACCCCTCTATTACAACCTATCTCGACCGAAATCTCATAAGACAGTTAATATATAAAAGTTGAAACCATGGTTGTAAGTTGTAACATTGTTAATACATAATAAACAAGAGTAATAGTCTAGTCTTACAAATACAATACAACTTACAACAAGTTAAAATTATTAAGAACATGCATATTTCTGATAAATGCAATAAAAGAGAGTAAAGATTAAAATATAGTACCTGCCCTGGTGACATGTTTTGTTCAGAACCAGGAGTTTCGTGGTGGATCTGAATGCCCCCCCCCCTTCCTTGCTGTCTCTCATAGCGCATCGCAGATTCTATAAACTCGCAGTAGTTCTCCCATGTCATGTACGAGTACATGGCCTTGTAATCCATGACATACTGCCCGTACTGGTGGTCATCGATGCCTATGAGCATCCCGAGTCGAGGATAAGCAGCACTGGATCCGGTATCACGAGTGGCACGACGAGGCTGCTGCGAACTACTGCCCTGAGATCCTCGGGACGACGACGACGAAGTAGGAGAAGATCTCTGCGGAGGAGGAGGAGGAACTGCCGTGTAGTAGTCAGGAAAGAAACCGTAGCTGTCACCCCCAAAGAAACTGCCCTGGCTCTGCTCAGATTGGCTACTTTGGTAGTTGTCTCCGCTATTGTATCCCCCATATCCACTGTAACCATATGAATATGCTGGAGGTGCGTACTGAGGAGGAGGAGGAGGAGGTCCTGGAGGAGGAGCTTGAAAGTATTCCGGGAAGACACCAAATGATCTCTCATCGTGCGACGATCCATATCCGCCTAAAGGACTTTGTGCTCCTCCGCGATATGGGCTGTCGATATCCATGAAGCTCAAAGAACCTATAGATGATGTCAAATCTTCCATGTAGCTGTCGGTTGGACGCTGGCCTCGACCGTACTCGTAATCCGTAGGCCCTGGACTCGGACTTGGAACAAATTGTCCGTGTGTGTTCCGTTGTCTCTCCATATACTCACGTCCTGCTTGTAGGCCTTCCTCAAGTCTGGTAGCTTGTGGCCCACGACCACTCCCTCCTGACCCACCTGAGTTTGACTCTCCACCACCACCAGGTCCAGCACGACCAACATCGTCATCATCATCATCTCCACTGTCATCCTTTGATTGTGACTTGGATTTGGAGCTACTGGAGAGAATTTCATCAACAACTGCATCAATCTCGCCCTCCAACCCTCCAACAGGGTCTGTAATCCGCCCGGATCTGGCCAAAAAGTCACCAACGTCTGCTCCCATTTGTTGGCTGATGTTCTCATTCGGTCTTCCACCTGGCTGATCGAGAACTGGGGCACCATTGGAATCCATCCACCTCTGGAGAACGTCCTCATCAGCATCGTCATCGTGCATCTTGAAAATGTATGCAAGGTCAATAGGGTCCGTATAGTCATCTTTGTCATGTCCCTCCGTTGCATGCTTCAATTTCAGCCTCAAGTTGTAATGCACGAAGACAAGGTCATTGAGCTTCTTTTCTCCCAACCTGTTCCTTCTCTTCGAATGTATCAAATTGAACGTGCTCCAGTTCCTCTCACAACCGCCAGCAGATGCGGTTTGAGACAACACTTTCACTGCCACACTTCGAAGGTTGGGAGCTTTCATCCCGTATAACATCCACCATTCGGCTGCAAAAAAAGGAAAAGACAGAAATCATAAGTACAAATAAATGTACACAAAATCAACACAAGTAATGGGTTTATTTGCCTCCGTCCCTACCAGGAAGAGTATTGCCACGACCGTTGACCGCAGTAATCCGACCAAAGGAACCCAATGCATCTCAGTAATACTTAACCTTCACAACGCACAAATAGGTTCAACCCAAATATCTTGTGGCTCAAAAGTCAAAATATAGGTAGAAATTGAGGATATTAGTACATCATTCATGCACATGCTCTGTAACTTCTCGTCCTTGACGAGCTTCTCCACCACAATCTGTACGGCTGAGAGAATGTCACCATTTGTACCAAGTTCATTCTTTTAGTGGTACTTAGGATTGAAGTAATAAGCTGCATAGAAATTCACGAACAAGCTCATTTATGATGTCCAACTATAAAAATTTAAATGATTGAAAAAAAAACTTTTTTACATAATACATACCGGCCTTGTGAAGAGGATGCGAGAGCATCTTAGACCATCGCTCGTCTATGATGTCCAACCATGCTTTTGATCCCTTCCCAACCGCTTCTCGGACCTTCTCTCTCATGCAGCGCATTGCCTCGTAGATGACTCCCATGGTGGGCTTCTTGTCGCCATCCACGATCCGCAATGCAGATACCACTGGATCCATGATCCTCGTGACCCGAGTCACGTCATCCCAAAAGGAGATATCATTGATCAATATCTCCACCTTCCGTCCTCCTTCAGTCCGAGCTTCAGGTATCTCGAACCACTCACCTTGGCAACACATGGTTTTCAAACCCGTCTTATCTTGCTTGAGGCTTTGCAACGCTATAAAATTGGTTGCAAAGCGTGTGATGCCAGGCCTCACCAACTCCCCATTGCACATCCGCCTCATTAGTGCCAACACTTTGCTGTGGTTGTATATGAATGTGGTGATCATTCGTGCTTTCTCCACCACCCTTGAGACGAGCTTCCTCTTGCTGAAATCCTTAAGGATCAAGTCAATGCAATGCGCAGCATACGGTGTCCAGAAAATTCCGTAGCTGCTGGACTTCATAATTGTTTCACCAGCCTTCTTGAAGTTGCTGCCGTTATCTGTCACAATTTGCACAATGTGCTCTTTCCCAACCTCCTTTATAACGTCCTTCATCAACTTCAGAAGGTACCTGTGGTCCTTCACATGCTCAGATGCATCAACAGATTTCAAGAAAATTGTCTTCCCATCGCAGTAAACAAGGAAGTTGATGATCTGCTTCCTTGTATAGCTCGTCCACCCATCGCACATCAATGTCACCCCATACTCTGGCCATCTCCTCCTCAACTCGGCGATGTACTCATCCATCTCCTCTTTCTCCATCCCAAGATATTTGTTCATGATCTCGTAGGATGTAGGAGCCTTCACTCCCGTTCCCGCTGCAGCGATCTCATCAACGGCATGCTGCAAGAATGGCCCGCTTGCAATGTTGGCAGGAATGCTCTCCCCAAAGAAGAGCTTGCTGATGGCTTTTCCTACCCTTTCTCGTGCATTGGTGAACATTCCCTTCACTGTTTTCTGCCTCGGATCCTTGCTTGCCTTGTATTGCATGGATCCGCTCCTCGTCAAGAAGGGCTCAATTCCCTTCCCCTTGTGTTTCTTAGTGGGTGGTGGTACTGGTGCGCCTCCAGAACCACTCCCACTCCCACCTGCACCATAGAAGCCGCCCCGTGCACCACCGAGTTCTCTCCTCTCGAACTCGCTCCTCAATGATTCTTGTGTAGCCCTTCTGTATGCCCTCCTCTCTGATGCAGTCTGAATGTCGGCGGGGTACACAAAATCATCGTCATCTGAATCAGAAAGGACGTTGAATTCTTTCTCGAACATGAACTCCTTCATTTGTTCTTCCCTTCTTACTCTCTCCGTCTCCTTTTCCTTCTTTCCGTCCAAGCTCGCCTTGACCTTGTCACTCACATCTTTGGGACAACGCGTGCACTTGGCAACATTCTTGTTGTTGCCAACAAGATGTTGCTTCATCCTTGTGATCCCGCCTCCTCCCAACTTCTTCCCACAGAAATTGCATTGCGGCTTCGCCTTATTTCCATCAGGAGCGGACGCATACCTCCACCGAATGTCCCCACTGAATTCTTCCATCTGATCATCAGAACTGTCAGATCCAGAACCGGAAGCAGAATGTGCCATGGTGAATATCCAAATGAAGAACCGGAACCGAAACCAGAATGTCGCAGAATGTGCCATGTATGAACGTCGAAATCTGCGAGGAAAATCAAGAACAAACATTAAGTTGGCATTACAATGCAACTGCTTATGAATATGCAAATTATTTTATTTTTTAATTTCGGAATTATTATATATTTAATTTTTCCAACACCTACTTTTCTTATTTACAGAAAAAAAACCTTGGATCTATGCATTAGGATCTTAGATCTACAAATTAGGGGACCAATTTCATGAAAGACTACATTATTGACACAAAATATGAACAAAAACGTAAATATTTAACAAATCATTTTCGTATTTTCTATATTTTTAATTTTTATTAATCCAAAACAATTTCCAGACTATGATTTATACTTCCAAAACACAAGATCCGAATATATAACACCACAACTCATTATTGTTCCACATTAAAATTCAAAACCCCCAATTTCTTCTAACATATATCCAAGAAAATAATCTCCAACAATGTTTTAGTTCATGTTAACTTCAGATCTGTGATACAATGATTATAGTTAGCACTATTGTGCAAAAAAACACAAAAGCCCCAAATTTCTACTCCAGATTTATACCTATTTTGGGGGAAATCTCTCAAATTAAACACCATGCCTAGCTATATCAACAACCATTTAGTGAAAACCCTAAAAAAAGTATTGAATTTGAAGAAGATTTATCATAAATTGGCATACCTCAAGGGATGAAGGTCTTGGAGGAAGAAGAGAACAGCCACTGCCCGAAGTCGGTCGAAATGGGGACATTTCGACCGATATTTCGCTATATTTCGAAAGTGGCCAGATTTTTCTATTCAAAGACTCCTAATGTCGGGCGAGATATCGAGATGGACCGAGATATCGGCGATATCTCGCGATATTTCGACCGAAACCGGGGATCTCGATATACAGTATGATTTCGATACCCGATACCCATCGAAACCGAAAATTTCGCGAGATTTCAGTCCATGGTTTTATCCCGCTCCTTAGGGAGTAGGGTTCCACGTGAAATCCCTGAGTTCATGTTTATCTTTCTGTTCTTCATGCTCTGTTTATCACTTTCGCTTCCACGTTCGTATTTTCTAACATGGTATCAGAGCAGGTTCGATTCTCGAGGTTTTCATTAGTTTATTTTTTTCAAGATTCGATTGTACTGTTTTTCTTGAAGATCATTCATGATTCGAGATTCCATATTCAGTTCTACGGTTCAATCTCTAGAACCCTAATTTTTGTCCTTTGCTCTCCCATCAATCAAAAAGCAACTAGGGTTTCATTGTGAAACCCTAGATCTGGTTTCGCGGAGGCGCTATACATGCTCCAGTAGCAGAGCCGAAAACATGGAAGAGCGGCATCCCTAATCGTACAGGAGGCACCTCTTCGCCAGCAGCAGCCGCATATTGTGGCACCTCTCCTCACAACGATGCCCCTCCGATCATGCTCCAGGTGACAGAGCCCCACAGCCCGCACCTTCAAGCGGCGACGCCCACAACCCGTACCTTCAAGCCCCCTTTCTCAGTGACACCGTCAAGCCGCAGTCCTAGGCAGTGACACCCCTTGATAGGTGGTGCCACTCCTCAAGGCGGTGTGATGCCGCACCTCCTCTCCGGCGACTAATCCATAAGGTGGCACGATGCCGCTTGACAGGGAACCTGAGCATGCATCGGTATCATGAGCGTGGCTCCTCGCAAAGGGGAATCGATCCAGGTCATCGACAAGCTCCTCGCACGATGCATCATCTTGCAGCCAGGCTCTGCCTCCATCGCGAATGCAACTCCTTCTCGCATGCTCCCTCCAGTCACAGCCCCATCTTTCTACGTTGCAACCTCCATGCAAAGGTCGCATAATCTCCTCAAGCGGCGACGTGTGTCGACAAACCCCATCGAGGGTGCGGCGGGGTTCAGTAGCAAAGGGGAACCCAAACCCTAAATAGGGTTTGTGAGAGAAGCTTCGGCCCAATTGGGCCCGAGTTAAATTTTAAAAAATGGGAGAGCGCACCCGATTCAGATGTTAGGTCATATATTAAAAAAAGGGGGGAAGACCTATTAAAAAAGGAAAATTGGTGAGACCGACAAAAATAAAGAGTTGCATATTATTGGACCCTATTTAGGCCGAGTGATTTGTTAAAAATCTGATTTGAAAAAAGAATGCAAAGATCAGAGTATAGCTCCTACTTCAAGCTGGGCACTGTTGACCTATGCTTGGGGAAGAAGAACATTCAGATAGCAGCAGATACCTGAGTCCTGCCCCCTACTACATCTATATATGATAATACCAGTCTTCAAATCTTCTGAGCTTATATCTCAGAAGGTTAGACCAGAGGTTGAAGAAGTCGACTCCTCCTGACTTCTTAGCTTTGAAAACCTGGAACTAATTCCAATGCATTGGTTGATGAAAGAATTTGTACTAAAGAAGGTGTGTACAAAGAAAAGCCGTACGTAAGAAATTTTTGCAAAAAAAAGGAAAATCATAAAAAAATGCATTATCTTCTCCCAACTTGGTCGATGTCTTCATTCCGACCAATATGAGAGAAAGGGGAAGTATTGTGCGGAGTCACATGCCAGATTGACATATTCTTCATATTCCAAATTCCAAGCCAGCCAGATTTTCCAGACTCTACAGTTCATATTTCAGATTCGACGCTAGATTGATTCCGAGTCTCCAGTTTCAGACACGTACATGCATGTTGTCTTTTTCAGATGTGCACATGTTTGCCAACATTGTTTGCGGTCCCCATCTTTTGTGTTTCGATCATGAAAATAGAATTTTCATGTATTCCATAGGGATTCCAGAGTAGAGATCTCATTCCCTATGCCATCAGCTAGGGTTTCATGTGGTTTCATAGGAACTACAGAGTAGAGATCCCATTCTCTGAGCCAGATGAGAGAGATCCAATTCTCCAACGAGGAGACTTTTTCAAACTCCATTCACTCCGACGAGGATTGCACTCCACTGCTTTTCAATTCGACCCTTTCAGAGATGAAGCAGTTGTCCACATGTTGTAGCGGGTCAGAGTACTCCGACGAGGAGACTCATTTTCAGTTGCAGTGACTCTGACAGACGCAGTACATAGCACATGCTCTCTGATGAGGAGATTCAATTGACTCACACTCCATCTCGTTCGTCCTCCTCACCTTCACGGCATGAGAAGCAACATCCTCGACAGCAGCCGATAGTTGTGCGTGTTGAGTTGATATTGTTTGTAGTGTCTTGTATTGTGAGTTGAGATTTCTTTCTGTTTGTCCGAGCTGAAAATTGCATGCTCCAGCTTGAGGGGGAGTGTTGGAGCATGTTAAGTATGTGTCATTTATGAGGGAGATGGGTAAATGGATCTCTCCAAGATCCATTTACCCCATCTAGTTGTTTAGTCCCACATCTACCATTGGTGGAACTTGGAAGCTCTGTGGAGGCTATATAAGAAGCCCTATACCTCATGTATCGAATATAAAGTGCAATGCATACATCAGCCCTTTGAGGCGTCCTCCCGTGGTTTCATCCCGCTCTTTAGTTAGTAGGGTTGCACGTTAAATCCATGAGTTCATGTTTATCTTTCTGTTATTTATGTTATGTTATCATTTTCACTTCCGCATTTGTATTTCCTAACAAGAAACATTTGCTTGCTAAATTAACAAATAAGAATAGTAAACCTCCCATTCTCATTTGATAACAGAAACTAATATCACGAAAACATGTTCATGGTACATCAATACAATTTTGCACACAAAGAAGTAAGTTATAACATTAAGGTCTCGGTGATGGGTGAGTGGTTGGAAGAAACTAACTAAAAATAAGAGAGTTGTTCGCATTGTTCCACTATATGGTACATAAACCTAATACGATATGCAGTGTATGAAATGATAAGGAAAATGTCTCATTGTTAGAAACACATTATTGAGTAAACCTTTAATTCATGTCAAAAGATATTTTTATTTTCAAAGTCAAACGAAGAAAGAACAGTTTATGAATTCAACACAAGTATATTACTATTCTCCGTCTAAAATAGCAATAATGGCCTCTTTCTATAAGAAATTCAAATGGAAGAAAAAAAGAAAAGCATTTATGTATCTAAATCAAAACTTGCAATATTTGACAAAGGAAATAAATCAAAAAAAAGCATTTCCAAATATAAATCAAAACATGCAATATTTGACAATGTTAGCAAGAACACAATATAAACATGGAATACCTACGAGCCAAATATTTAAATTTCAAATAAAATGACATAATCATATAAAATATATTAGGATATTATTGTGGAACAAAAATCACGGGTTGTGGCTTTTTTATATAGAAAGAAAGCCCTAGAACCATATAAAAAATACATAAGCATCCTTACGCCTAATAATAGAAATGCATGTAAATACATCAACATTCTAATCCCTCAAGTTAGAGAACATATCCATCGATTATACCCAACTTAGATGAAAGTAATAAAATGTGTTTCCATGGCAATGCTTTGGCAAATATGTCAGCTAGTCGGTGTTCTCAAAAATGTGGAGGGTGACAATCTTCCATTGTGGTACAGCATCTCTTATAAATGACAATCAACTTCAATATGTTTAGAGAACTCACGAAAAGCTGGATTAAAGGCGATATAGGTAGCGAACTTTTCCCTTTGAGCCAAAAAGAGGTGTCCACCCCAAGATAATATTAAAATAATTAAACATTACAAGAGAGCTAACAGAAGCCATGACTCCAAAAGAGTTCTGATATGAAAGCTTACATTTTCAGAATAAAAATGTTGGGAATTAAAAAGAGTACCATTTCCAGCTAAGCTAACCAGATTGCCCATATAGATGTGATCGGCAAGAGTACATCTCTTGGGCAATGTTTCGCTTGAATCAATGACTCGCATAACAAGTCCAAGATGTGACGATTAGGCCAAACAACCTCAACCTCTTCCCAATTCGGGGTAGTTCTTTCACAGTAGAAAAGGATATGCTCCATTGTCTCTGTTGGCATGCCACAAAGAGGGCACAAATTAGAAATCCCTGAAAAAATTCGTGCACATTGGTCCTTTGTCATAATTCTCTTTCTTCTTAGTAACAAAATAAATACATTGATCCTGCTTGGAAGTTTGAGTTCCCATATGAAGTTGCAATCATGAATCAGAGCATCAGGCCTCGGTTGTAGTGGTCTAGCAAGGGCTTTGTAGTCCTTGACTGAAAAGAAATTCTCTTCCCACAACCAATGGTCCCAACCCTCTGTCGGTCTCTCCACAGCACGAAGAGCATCCAACAAGATGAGGAACTCCTGTAGTCGTTGGTCTGAGAAGTCCGCCATGAAAGAGGGCATCCAACTATCATCAAACCAACAGTCTAAAACTCGCATTGCACGGTCAGAAGATAAAGCAAACAATCGCGGAAATCTGGCAGAGAGAGGACCAGCTCTCGTCCAATTATCATTCCAAAGGCAAAGGAATTGCCATCTCCAAGCACGGGACAAAACAGATCCGCAAAATATGGTAAGACCTCTTTAATGTCCTTCCAGAATGCAGAGGCAAAGAAGTTACCTTGAGCTAAGTTATTGGGTTGGGTTCTGATGTTATAGATATAGTGAATTGCTCTGCAGCAAAGATCATCGTTTATGCCCCTACATTCTAATAACCCACTTTAGAAGGAGCGCCTTGATCATTGTCTCCAAGTTTGATATCCCAAGGACACCATATGTCTTTGAAAGCGTAGCTACCTCATAGTCAACCAAGTGAATTCCCGATCCTTCTTGGCCCATCTTTCCCCAAAAAAATCTTCTCATGATCATCTTAAGCCAACGTCTGATGCCAACTAGAAGTAGTCGTGTTGACAAGAACACCGGTATTGCTACAAGCATAGCTTTCACCAAAACCAGACAACCTCCTCGAGATAAAATTGTCGCCTTCCAACCTGATACTTCATCTCGAGTTTTTTAATCACCGGGAGCCATTCATTGTTCATAATCCTTCCGCATGTCAAAAGAAGATCTAAGTAACATATAGGGAGAGATCCGCAATATGTGTCAACACCTTGTAGCTTGCCTGAGCATCATCTTCTGCTAGACCAAAAGGAATAACCATAAATTTATTGAAATTCAGCATGAGACCAAAAAGCTCACCAAAGATATCGATGGTCGATGCCATCCCTTTTGCTTCCTCCAGATCCCCCTTGATGAAAGTGTCATCTCCATATTGCAAGACAGGGATATGTATATCATTCAAGGAATTGTCAGCCTGTTATTTGAAACATGTTCCACCATGCAAGCCAACATATCTGCTACTATAACAAAGAGATTGTGTGTTAAGGGGCACCCCTGACTCACCCCTCTCTGTGGCTAGAAAAAACCATGTTCGGGTCTGCCATTGATGAGAATCGAAAAAGATGTAATGGTGACACATCTTTTCATATGTGTTATCCATGTATCTAGGAATCCTCTATGTGACATGGTCATCCACAAAAAACACCAATCTAATGTATCATATGCCTTGGAGAAGTCAACCTTCCACAAAATGTCCTTTGTTTTCCTCCTCTTCCAATCTGCTATGATCTTTGTTGCCATAGCCAAGCTATCAGTAGGGGTAAAAGCTAATGGGAGCAGTGAGAAGATGTGGTCCATGACTTTGTTAAGCCTGACTGCTAAGAACTTTACCACAATCAAATATATAGCATTTAACAGGGCAATAGGACGGAAGCAATAGGACGGAAGTCATCTACTTTCTCCAAAACCTCCTTTTTTTTGGCAAGAGGAATAAGAGAGCCTTGTTTAGCCTCTTGAATAATGCATTACTTCGTGTAAACTCAGCCACCACCTCAAAAGTTTCCTTGCCTGCGACATCCCATAATTCTTTGAAGAAATAGACAGGGAACCCATCTGGAATAAATGCACCATCCACATTTTTCCATATTGCATTTTCAACCTCCTCTATCATAAAGGTCTATATTAGATGACTTGCATATTGATATAAAAGATAGGAAGCCCATGTACCTGTCCATCTCCAACGTCTTCCTACAAATATACAAGAAAATTCATGGAAGTGGTCTGCAATGGCACTCCTCATCTCTCGCTCACCCTCAAATCTTATTTCACCGACGACAATAGAATGTATCATGACGTCGTGCACGAGTGACTATGAAAATAAGTTGTGTTTGCATCTCCTTCTTTGAGTCACCTTTGTCGCGGCCTTTGTTTCCACTCTATCGTTCGTTTTTTCTTCATCCAACAATATTTTTTGCATCATTGCTTTATCTGAGTTCATATGTGGCGAGATCTCTGGTGTCTTCAAAACCATCTATACTGGTCATCTCTGCTTCCGCCTCTGCCCGAACCACCCGTCTAGCTTCTCTGATCTTCTTTTTAAAATAACAAAATTTTGACCGCGGAGAAATCCATGCATGCGACCATCGATATAGAGCAAACCATTGCTGTAAAAGTCGACTGACTGGGCTGACTAGTCAAGTTGGGGGGTAGCCGACTCGACTAGGCCTAGTCGGCCATTAGTCGATCAACCCGACTAATCACGTTGACTACTCGGTCAACTTTTACATAGAGATTTTTAAAATTTTTTGCTTTTTAGAAGTAAACTTATTCTTATATACTTAATGTTATATTTAAAGTCAATTACTTTATTTGTTTCATTATGATAGTATAGAAAATGTACAAATCTATGAAAATATAAAAAATATAAGTATAAAAGGATTTATATATTTAAAATAATTAAAAAAATAAAAATCGACTAACGGCCAACTAAATATGACTAGTTGTCTGACTGTCGATTAATCCTTGGTCAGTGACCTCGCCGATCGAGTACCCACTATCGATTTCTGCAACTCTGGAGCAAATTGTAGGCATACAATGTATTGTGACGAGATCTCTGAAAATTTCCTCATATAGCCACACATGTTCAAACCTGAAGAAACTACAAGGTATTACATCCTCCCCTGAGTCCCAAATCAAAGGGGTGTGATCCAACCTTGAGCGTGGTCTAGTAGATAAGGTGCACATTAGAAAAAGGTCCAACAGCTCTGATGAAGCATGGAAGTGGTCCAATCTGGAATGGGAACCACTATTTCTCCAAGTGTAGTGAGTGTTAGAGACATCAATTACCTCTAATTGTAGGTCATCTACTAGCTCAGCAAACACAAAGGATTTTGGGTCTTAACTTCCTCTCAAGCATGGGCGATCAGTGGTGAGCAAGGTTACATTATAATCTCCCTCAATAAGTCATGCCACCCTTGGGGGTACGTATTTCTGACTGTATGGATGTCCTCCCAAAGCTCCGGTCTAGTAGCATGTGAAGTCAAGACATAGACGCACGAGAGGAGTAAATGAGTGCCCATCCTGAGATTCTCAGATAGGATCGTGAGGACATGTCTACCCTTCACCTCCGAGACAAACGAGAAGGAATCTTCCTATGCAACTATAATCCCCCTACACCTCCTGTTGCATTAATAATTCCAGATCCCGTCAACGAACCCGGTCCCAAGGAGTTCCACTGAAGTTCGTGCAATTATCCAGCTTAGTTTCTTGCAACATGACTGCATCACATCCCCAACAGAAAAGAGCGCATCAATCAATCTTCGCTTCTTTGAGTCACCTAGATACACGAGAGGAGTAAATGAGTGCTCATCCTGAGATTCTCATATAGGATCGTGAGGACATGTCTACCCTTCACCTCCGAGACAAACGAGAAGAAGGAATCTTCCCACGCAACTATAATCCCACGACACCTCCTGTTGCATTAATAATTCTAAATCCCGTCAACGAACCCGGTCCCAAGGAGTTCCACTATAAGTTCGTGCAGTTATCCAGCTTAGTTTCTTACAACATGACCGCATCACATCCCTAACAGAAAAGAGCACACCAATCAATTTTCGCTTCTTTGAGTCACCTAGACCTCTCACATTCCAGAGAACCGCATTAGAACCCACTGCACAAACCACACTTGTCACTTGTGCGATCTTTGACTTGTGCTCCGAAACAATCAGAGCTCCACGGTTGACCTATGCATATTTCTTCCTTCCTTTGTACCTCTTGCCTCTTGTTGAGATATTTATACTCGTTATCTTTATTTTGTATTTTCTTATTTCTTCTGTCCACCTTATTTTCCCTTGGAGCTTTTCTCCTATATGAGAGAGCTATAGGGCTACGATGAAATCGATCTTCATTTCACGTCTTTCCATATAGTATCAGAGCAATGGTCCTAGACCGGAGCATGTGCCCTAGAAACCCCACCCCACCTAAACCCTCATGCATCCGGGCGCAGTTGTCGCTGGCCATTCCTGCCCAACTGGCTGCCCACATCGGCGACCTAGCGCCACTGCGTAGCAAGACAGTGGCTACAGCCATCGTCGCAGCCCTCGGACTGACTGCAGCCGTCCATGTCACCGCAGGCTGCTCTCTGTCGCCGACCAAATCGTTGTCCAAGCAGTCGTCGCCTCCACTCCTGCAACTCGTGCCACCTCCTGCAACCTCTGTCTCCCATTAGGTTTGCTTATGGGTTTCTAGGGTGTGATTTAATCTTCTAAAATCACCCGAGTTACCCAAGGGGGCTCCAACGAATGGGAGAGGTTGTGAGATGAGTCTTCACCCACAACCATCCTCTCATATGTCAGTTTAGACACAGGTAGTGCAGTTTGCAGACCCAGTCATGGAGATTGTTGTCATCATGTCGGACAACAAAGCACATGTTTCATCCCTAGGTGCCTTCAAAGGTCCAACACCCATCGTAAAGATGGATGGAACTAACTATGAACTATGGGCCATGCAGTTCATGAGCCTAATGCAGTGTAACCGTGGGTTTCCAACTTCAGCACGTGTTGCAGAGCAAACTCAACTGGTTGGGAGTCCATCACATGCATCTGATTAAAGGTTCGATGAACTTGTAGCGCAGCTCAGAGATCAACAAGCTCTCCTTCAGAATTCTCAGAGGTAGATGCCTCAACATCAACATCCACATCAAGTATAGCATATACTCTTACTAGCTATTACAGGACAGATTTCTCAGAATGGATTATGGATTGAGGAGCATCACATCATCTTTGCGGTGATACTTACAGTCCGACTTAGTCAGGGAGATCGGTATTAATAGCATATGGGACACACTCTCATCACTACTCAGGGGGAGGTGTAGTTAACTCCTGCAATGCGACTTCAGAATGTTCTTTACGACCCTGAAATTTTCTACGAATTTACTATCCATTAGTCAAATCACCAAGGATTTACATTGTCGTGCCATGTTTGAACCATCTGCTTTTGTGTTTCAGGACATTCTTACGGGCAAGGTGATTGTATCTGGTCGTGAGCAAGGAAATCTCTATAGACTGGTACAATCTTCATATGTTGATGCTTTTCTCTTCGTATTGGATTTGTTTCTCCCTATGTGTGGTATTTTTGATTTGGTCATCTTCCTCTGTAGAAACTATATCATGTTCTTCCACAAATTTCTCCTCGCTCTACTTTTCAGTGCGAGGCCTCCCAGCTTGGGAAGCATCATCGGTCTACCTTCCAGAGTCGTCAGGGTCGAAGTAGTCAGTCTTTTTGAGTTAATTCATTTTGATATTTGTGGTCCAAGTCATATCCTAGACCATCAGAGGCATAAGCTTTATCTTGTTGCTGTGGATGAGCTTTCAATATTGTTGTGGATCTTTCTTCTTAAAAAAAAGTCTGATGTCGGTCTTGTTATTCAGTATTTTATTAATGATATAAGGAATGTTTTCTCTGCAAATGTCAAGTCTATTCGCTCAGATAATGCATTATAATTTTGCAGAGTTCAACTCTCTCAATTCCTTAGAACCCATGGTATTGTTCATCAGACTTCCTGTGCTTATACATCTCAACAGAATGGGGTGGTAGAATGAAAACATCACCACCTTTTAGATGTTACTTGAACTCTATTGATCCAGAGTCATGCTCCTCATTCATGCTGGGGGATGTGGTTCTAACTGCTTGTTACCTAGTGAATCGTATGCCTTCATCGGTCCTTGGGGAGAAGATCCCCTTCTCGATTATGTTTCTTGAGACGGATTTTTTCTCTCTTACGCCTCATGTTTTTGGCTCCACTGCTATTGTTCACCAAATGTCTCCAGGTCTTGACAAGCTCTCTCCTAGAGTTGTCGAGTGTGTTTTTGTTGGGTATTACAGGACCCAAAAGGCATATAGTTACTTTGACCATGTTTGACGAATGTATTATGTAAGTGTGGATGTCATATTCTATGAGTCTATTATGCATCTCTCCCCTACACGTGACGTGACAAGCTCATTCCTTTGGAGAATGAAGAAAAGGTATAAATGCCTCTACCTCTGATTTCAACTACTCCAAGCCCCATGTCACCACCACCATCACCACCTCCACCACCTCCTCCACCACTTGTCACACCTGCTTTCTTTCCCCATGTTTACTAGCGCAGACCTCATGCTCATGTGCATCCTCCATCATCCAGCACGACCAAGTATGTTATGAGCATTTGAGTCTCACTAATTGCACTGGTAACTTGTGTATACAGCTTGATGTGCATGATGCCTTAGATGATCCAGTCTCCGCTACTGAGGAAGCTGAGGACCTTGATGTGCCTATTGCCTTAAGGAAGAAGAGGCGTACATGCACTATGTATCCTCTTGCTTCCTGTGTTTCTCTGGCACGACTCTCAGAGGATTTTCAAAGGTTTGTTGTGGGTATGTCGGCTGTTGAGATACCATGGTCGTATCAAGAGGCATTGAAGAGTAGTCAGTAGCATCTAGCTATGGAGGAGATGGCAATGTTAAAGTCTCGCAGTACTTGGAGTATTGTATAGGCACCCGCTGGTGCATTTGTTGTTGGCAGGAAATGGGTTTTTACGGTGAAACATCACGTGGATGGTACTGGAGACAGGTAACAAGGCCAGACTAGTTGCTCGTGGGTTCACCCAAATCTACATGGTGGATTATCAAGATACATTTTCTCCAGTTGCTCGACGTTCTACATTGCGGGTTCTTATCAAGATTTGAAAAAACGAAAGGCGGAACGAGGCGTTTTCCCTGGAAGCGAGGCGAGGCGTAGCCTCAAGGCAGTCGAGGCGTAAGCCTCAATTTTGTATAGAAAAATAATTATAAATATATAATAAATATATTTATTGGTGAAATAATATAATCTGTCAAACATATAGTACATAACAATGTAATATATAATGATATTATGAAGATAAGAACATGAAAAAAGATACGTCAATGACTCAATGCCATAAACCTTTCTAAATTTCTACCCAATCAAAAGGAAATCATTGGTTATAACTATCACTAAAAATTTATCTAAAATAGATTGGCTATAGTCGTCATTATAAATATCCAAGTTGTTGATATGAATCATATGATTTGAATCCTAACTATATGATCTACTATACCCAGAAGAAGAACGGTTGGATGCCCTCCTTGTGCCACCATACCCTACCAGTACGGGGATCTCGCTGCAGGGGGCAGCGCCCCCGTCCCAAAAAATTTTTTTCTTATATGAGTATTCGAATTCGTATACACATTTTTATATGTTTAAGGATGTAATTATAAGAGTTCACTAAAATAATTTGGCATGTTAATGGTAAATATGAATATGAAAGAGGTCAAATTTAAGCATATGAATATGAAAGAGGTCAAATTTAAGCATTCATCTTGCATAAATTAATAGTTAGACAATAATTAATAGTAAATATGAAGCAATTTGCTGAAATAGTTACATATAATTAATAGTAAATATGGAGTTATGGGTACGAAAGAAACATCAGATGTAGGCATTTAACTTGTATAATCATTATCCTAAACAAGTATATATTTATAAGCTTCCCAAACCACCATGTAAGCTATTAAAATCATAAAAAAATCTTCAAAAAAATAAAAACACCTCAGAAAATGCCTCGAGGCTATGCCTCAGCCACTCGAGGCGCACGCCTCACTGGACAAGGCCGAGGCGTACGTCTCGACCGCCTTGAGGCGCGCCTTTTAATATCATGGTTCTTATTGATGGTGTGGTACATGATTGGCTGTTATTCCAATTAGATGTCAAAAATGCATTCTTGTATAGGAACCTGCAGGAGGAAGTCTACATGTAGCAGCCATCGGGGTTTGTTGTTGGGGGGAGTCCCCTATGGTGTGCAGACTTCACAAGGGCATATAAGGCCTTAAGCAAAGTCTAAGGACTTGGTTTCAGAAGCTCTCATAGTTAATTGAACAACAAGGATTTGTCAAATCTACTATAGATCACTCTCTTTTTGTTAGGAGAACACAAAAAGATACCGTTGTTATTCTGGTTTACATTGATGATATTATTATTACAGCAGTGATGAACAGGGCATTCAGGCAGCTAAGGATTTCCTTAGACAACAGTTTGTGACCAAGGACCTTGGCAAGCAACATTACTTTCTTGGTCTAGAATTTGCAAGAAATCAGCATGGTATGGTAAGGAAATATGCCACTGACCTTCTATCTGAGACGGCCATGACAGGATGTAAACATGCTACTACTCCAATGGATCCTAATGCTAGGCTCTATGATGATGACTCTGAGGAGGTGGATAAGAGACAATACAAAAAGCTAGTAGGGAAGCTATTGTATGTCACTATCACCAAGCGTGATATATCAATTGTTGTTAGTAAAGTCAGCCAGTTTATGGAGCAACCCAGGCATGTTCATATGGATGCAGTTAACATGATCCTGAGGTATATAAAGTCTTCTCTAGGTGCAAGACTTTTGTTCAGAAGAGACACATCTCTCACAGTTACTGGATGTGCTAATGCAAACTATGCTAGGTGCCCCAAAGACAGGAAGTCCACTTCAGGCTTCATTGTGTTTGTAGGTAGCTCGCTAGTTTCATGGAAGAGTAAAAATCAAGCAGTTGTTACTAAATCAAGTGTTGAATCAGAGTATAAAGCCATGACCCAAGGGAGTACGGAAATGATGTGGGTCAATTCTGTCTTGACTGACATAACTATTGAGGTGCCTCTTCCTATGCACCTCAAATGTGATAACCAAAGTGCTTTATTCATAGTTAATAATCCAGCCTTCCATGAAAGAACAAAGCACATCGAAGTAGATTGCCATTACACTCGTGATCTAATTCAGAAGGGACTTATTTCCACCTCTCGCATTGCTTCGGGCGACCAGATTGCAGATATGTTTACCAAAGCTCTTGCGAGGGATCCTTTTCACCGTTGTTCCAAGCTTAGCATGATAAACATATATGCTCCAGTTTGAGCAGAGTGTTGAGCAATGTTGTAAAAGTCACCCGACTAGCCCACTAGTAGGTCCGACTAGTCTAGTCAGTGGGATAGCTGACCGAGTGCCGACTAATTCCGACTAAGTCCACTAATCAACTATTTTTTGCTTGGAGATAACATATTTTCTTACTTTTTAAAAGAAAACTTATTCTAATACGCTTAGTGTTTTACTTAAATTCAATTACTTCTTTTGATTCATTATGATAGTAAAAAATATATAGATCTATGTAAATATATTATAATATATGTATAAAAATGACTTAGATATTTAAAAAATCAAAGTCGGTTAAAGCCCGACTAAATCCAATTAATCGCCCGACTATCAATTAATCCTTAGTCAGTGACACGACTGACCGAGTACTGACTACCTACCTTTGCAACCTTGGTGTTGAGATATTTATATCTCGTTATCTTTAGTTTGTATTTTCTTATTTATTTTATTCACCTTATGTAATTTTCCCTTAGAGCTTTTCTCCTGTATAACAGAACTCTAAGGCTACGATGAAATCAATCTTCCATTTCACGCCTTTCCACACCTCTTTTGAAAGGCACGATTGAGAGGTTCAAAACATCCAACCAGTTGCCTACAAGAACTCTCTGAGTCAAGGGATTCAATCACTTCAAGTAACTCTTGGAACCATAGAGGGTCCTCGTAAATGGGTAACACAGCTTCTTTCTCAGAGTTAGTAGAGATGTTCGATAAAAAAATGGGAGGAGAGTCATCGACATGCCTGAAGCTTCCGAACTCCATCCCGAGATGGTTGATTCAGAAATTAGCAACTCCGAGATAATCCGAGGGCTCACAACCGACAACGATGACGCTTCACTGTGAAGCGATAATAGGAGATGATTCACGCCCGACGTGGAGAAAAAAAGTGGGGCTAGGAGGGGTTTATCGGTCTGCATATCGCTCCCGATCTCCTCGATATCAGTTGCTCCTTCTACCGTGTACTCAACAGTATTCGATGCTCCCTTTGCCAAGCAACGAAGATATGTTCCAAGGCTTAGCTTCGAAGCATTCAGCAGGTCAGAGACTAGTGTAATCAGTTTGAGTCCATTTAACTTATATGAGCTTAGCGGGTATGGTATCCAAATACTGTCAAATAAAAAAAGAGATGGAGTGGATCCCCGCATGACATGATAAGGAGGATCGAATCCAACTCAAATGTGGAGGGAGGAGTAGAACCCTAAAACCCTAGAGCATGGAAAGAAATATCGTGATATATCGTCGATATATTGATATCGAGATGAGATCAATATCGATATTTGATATGGCAATATATCCTCCTTTTCATTCGTTTCCTTCACAGAAGTGCGTCGATACGGGTGATATATCGCCGAAATATCACTGATATATCGTCGAAATATCCTATCGATACGATATCGAAATGATATCGATATAGCCTTCCATGCCCGTGAGTACCACCACTTACGGCCCTCCAAGAAAGGTCTTGGAAGAAAGCTTCCAATTTTTTGGATCTCTGAATCACCAGAATCATTTAGAGCTTCTTCGCCACAATAAAAAAGAATTTGATGTTTTGACAGAGAGTCTCAAGTTTTTTAAGAATGAGATAAGCCAACTGATCTCGCAGGTAGCTTAAGATGTGACTCAACACTCAACCTATGCACTAGACCAAGAAACCATATTAAGTTGCTTGCCAAGCAATGAAAGAAGATCGCCTCTGAGAAACATGGTGAATATTGGCCTCATATCCTCAGGATAACTAGCATAGTCTGCAGCATAGGAAATGACATCGATGTGTCCGTTTGAAGTATAGAAAAGTCCTTTTCTTGGTGAACTTTTCATACTTCTAACCCTAAGGAGGATGTGGATGTTACACCAAATGATTGTATCTAGGACTCTCCGTATGTTGTATTATTGTGTATCGTTAAATAAAGCATCTTCCGAAGCAGTATCACGTTGAGATTCCGCTGGTAGTGATGACTTACAATCGACTTAGCATGGCTACTCAAGAATATCTAGATAATATTTTCTTTGAGAAGAAGAATTCCCCTAAAATGGCGGATCACTTTAATACCTAAAAAATATTGCAATAGACCAAGGACCTTAGTAACAGTTAGAGTTAATTGGTTACTTCTTTATATTAACCAAGTCTTATAACTTGGGGTGTCCATGAAATTTTCTCTTTTTGCATCTCTAGGGTTTCACAATATATAAGAAACCCTAGACCCATTGAACAAAACATGTCATTCATTCTCCCAGTATTTTCCGCACGGTATCAGAGTTACGGTTGTAGATTGGAGCGCTTACCCAATAAGTGCCACCACCGCAAGTCGCTCCTCCATACCAGCACTTGCACGAGCCCTTTCTATAATATAGGGCCTCGCACAAGGCTCATGCCCCTCCCCCTCTCGCAGCACAACCGTGACCTAAGGTCCCACCAGGACCTTGTTGCGTCACTGCCAAGGCCAAGGGGTTGTTGTTGGGTTCTGTCCAGGTTGCTACAGGGCCTCGTGTGTTGCTTACAACCGGCCTAGGAGGCCCCCAAGCATCCTTTTATGCTGCCAGCACCCTCTCGAGTGTTCCCAGCACCCATACGGGTGCCACCAGTACCTTCTAGGGTGCCATTAGCACCTACTTTGTGCCACCGGTACCTTCCCGAGTGCAGCTAGCATCGCCTTGTGTCACTAGCACCCCCTTTGTGCCACTGGCACCTTCTCACAGCCAGCACAGCTGCGAAGACAGAGACCTCTCTTGCATGACTTATAGGGTTCATATCAACCCCATGTATAACTGTTAACTAAATAGAAAGCTTACTTTCTAGACCTATCTATCTGACCACGATGGCATCCATTCCTATGGAGATCAAATCCATGTAGACTGTTTTTTCTATGATGGTACAACGTATTCTATCAAACTCAAGGGCACCGAGAACTATGTGCTCTGGTCTAAGACTTTCAAGGTGTTTATCGACGGTAAGGGTACTTCTCAGGGAGACTTTTGCTACCACGCATGTAGCTACTACCTCGGATACGCTAGCCAACTCTATTTCAGTCTCGACACCAACCTGGATCATTGACTCTGGACTAGATAAATCAATTGTATGACCTCTTCTCAACCCTCTCCCGCGGTAAAGTTCATTCGACTAGCCAACAGTGCTCATTCTCCCGTTACCATTATTAGGACTACGAAGTTCTCCAAGCTCAAGCTCTCTGGTGTTTACTGCGCACTAGATTTTCCTCTAAGCTTACTGAAAGATCATAGCTATGTGTTGAATTGAATTGTCGTGTGATTTTTTATGAGTTCTAATATTTTCAAGACACCCAAACGATGCAGATTTTTGATGGGGGTGTGAGAAGAACAGCATTTACTACATTGATATCGTCACCGACTCAACCTTTGCAGGTGTTGTCTCCATGACTACTGACACGTTCCTATGTCATTTACATCTCGATCACCCATCTATCAAGCCAAATGTTTCCTGAAATATCTCTGAAACCATTTGAGTGTGAAGTATGCCAATTTTGCAAACACCATCAGGTTTCATTTCCACATAGGATTGACCCACATCGATCACTACCTTTCTATTTAGTCCACTGTGATATTTGGGGGATGTGTCATGTCCGTACTACTGATGGTCAAAGATATTTTGTTGTCTTTGTAGATGATTACAGCTAGGGGTGTCTATCGAGTTCAACGAGCCGAGTTGGCCTCAACTCGGACTCGAACTCGATAAGAAATCTAAGGCTCGAACTCAAGCTCGATAAGGATCGAGCCCTAGATCACCAACTCGAACTCGAACTCGTCGAGTTCGAGTTGACTCACGAGCCTCTTATCGAGCCACAAGTTTCTGAGCTTGCTCACGAGCCTCTTATCGAGTCATGAGTTTCTGAGTTGATTCATGAGCCTCAAAATGAGCAGGCTCATGAACCTCTTAATGAGTCATTGTTCCATTTTATACATTAAATTAAGCAAATGACATTTGTAATTTTGATTTTTTATACTCTTTTCTGTAGCTTTTTGGGAAAGAAAAATGTTAACCTCTATTTTATATCAAGCTCAATGTGGAAGTTTCGGTATATATGTTTTTAATTTTTGATTAAGAGGGAAAACGAGTTATCGAGTCAAGTTTCCGAGTTGAACAATGCCCAACTCGGACTCGACTCGATAAGCTAACAAGCCATAAACCCAACTCGGGCTCGGGCTCGTTAAGGTTTCGAGTCCGGCTCGGGAGCCCTTAACGAGCCGAGCCTGAGTTAAGCTCATCGAGCTCGAGCTTTCCTGACAGCCCTAATTAACAGCAGGTCTTCTTGGGTCTATTTGATCAAGAACGGATAGAAATTAATAACATTGTCACTTTCTTTCAGCTTATTAAACATCTTTCTCTACAAGTATTCAAGATATCAGGACAGACAATGCTCATGAGTTAACTCAACAGGACATGATTTCTTTCTTTGCCACTCAGGGTTCCCTTCACCAGACCTCACGTTTGTATACCTCACAGCAGAATGGGATAGCGAAAAGGAAGCTTCGCCACCTTCTGGACATTGCACATACATTGCTTACTCAAATGAAGGTTCCTAAAACCCACCGAGGGATGATGTTCTCACTGCTACATACCTTAGCAATAGGGTCTCATCTTCGGTCCTCAAGGGGATAACTCATTTCTCAATCTTGTATCCTGACGAGGAACCTTTTCCAATTCCATTGAGGATTTTTGGTTGCATTGCCTTCGTACATAATTTTCAGATTGTAGATAAATTGTCTCCTCATGCTATCAAGTGTGTTTTCCTTGGATATTCTCATAATACCCAAAAGGGTATAGGTGTTGCTACCCTACAAGTCATCTTTACTATACGCACACACCACAAACAAACACACACACATTGATGTCACCTTTTTTGTACAGACTAACTATTTTACTCAGTCTGTTAGTGGCATTTCCTTGAAGCTTCTACCACCGCCCATTGCCTACAAAAGAAGACCAACGCACGGTCTGACCCGATCCCTAATTGACCATGGAAGTGGAGGACACATCATTGGTAAGTCAACTTTGGATTGGAGTAGCTTCAGATTAAAAAGGCAATGAACATAAAGCGTGTTTTCCTTAAGGTAAGACCCCTTCTTCTTCACAATAGGTGTATCTTGTACTTTAATATCGTCCACAAGTTTCACTATTCCTCTATCTTAAGCATGGCCTCCAATATGTCAATAATACCATCAGGTTGTGGGGTTGACACTAGAGAGGCATGGCACAAGATCCCATGTGCCCCTAGATGTGAATGCACCCATCTTCTCATGCATGGTTTTTTCCAACCATGATCCTACAATGCACTATGATGATCCCGAGGAAGAGAAATAGCCATCAGAGGATCTGTAAATCGCATGTCACAACTGTATAGACTGTAAGTGGAAGTAAGATGTGATATGAGATGTATAGTATATTTCCTTTTGATATGTCACAGAGCTATATGGAGTTCTGGTGGAGCATCCAGAGGTGCAGTGGTGGGGACACTCGAAGAGGGCACATCATCCTAGCAAAGGGCTTCATTCAAACCTATGGCATGGATTATTTTAGGACATTTTCTCCGGTAGCCAAGATGAATCTATCCGCACTATTCTCTTTGTTATTGCTAATAAGAAGTGGCCCATCTTTCAGATAGATGTGAAGAATATTTTTCTCTATGACAACCTAGAGGAGGTCTATATGATGCAACCACCGGGTTACTCAGTCGAGGGACAGCATGTGTGCTGACATTGTAAGACCATCTATGGCCTAAAGAGAGTCCACGAGCTTGATTTGGCAAGCTTACTATTGAGATTGGCTCTCTTGGCTTCCACATGATGACATCTGACTATTCAATTTTTATTAGACAATGGTTCACGGGCATGGTTATGCTGACTGTTTATGTTAATGATATGGTAATTACTAGTGATGATAAAGTTGCTATTTCAGAGACCAAAGCCTTCCTCCATAAGGTGTTTGTCACGAAGGACTTTAGTCAACTCTTCTACTTTATTATGTCGATGCAGATTATGCTAGTTCATTTAAGAACCGATAATCCACTACATGTTATGTTATGTTTATCGATGACAACCTTGTCACATGGCATAGAAAGAAACAAACAGTGGTTTCTAAATCAAGTGCAGAGGCATAATGCAGGGCGACAGCCCAAGCCACTTGTGAGATTACATGGCTTGTCTCTTTTCTTAACAAGAACTTGGACTTGACACTACTACCCACATCCCCTTATATTGTGACAACAAGCATGCTACCTGCATCGCCACGAATCTAGTTTTTCATGAGTGATAAGCATACTGAAGTTGACTCTCACTTCATTCAAGATGTTGTATTGAGAGGGAAAATTACTACTCATATCTCCACAGATCTTCAGCTTGCAAATATATTCATGAAAGCTCTACCAAAGAAACATCTCTTGTGGATGAATTTCAAGTTAGGTATTGTTGGAAGAAAAGGATTCGTTGTTTATTCCAGAGAATCCTAGGCTCTCTTATATAGAGAAGGCATATGGGTAAATTACATAAGATGGAAACACAAAAATAAAAATAACAAAAAAAGTACATAGAATATAGAAATATCTCTACACTCCCCCTCAAGATGGAGCATAGATGTCAATCATGCTCAGCTTGGAAGAACACTTCTGGAATGGCCCTTTGAGCAATGGCTTGGTAAAGATGTCGGCAATCTGCTCTCCTGAACTGGCATGGGAAGTAGAAATCAAGCCCTTTTGGATCATATCTCTAGTATAGTGGCAGTCTAACTCAATATGCTTTGTTCTTTCATGAAATGCAGGATTATTAGCAATGAATAGCGTTGCTTGATTATCACATTGTAACTGCATGGGTAGAGGTACATCTATATGCAAATCTTCTAACACGGCTCGAACCCACATCATCTCAGTACTTGCTTGTGCCATGACCCTATACTCAGATTCAGCACTAGATCTAGCCACCACTGTTTGTTTATTGCTTTTCCAAGAAACCAAAGAACTACTAACAAATACTGCAAAACCTGAAGTAGACTTCCGATCCTTAGAGCATCCTGCATAGTCCACATCAACACATGTAGAAACAGAAATGTTTGTTTCTTTCCTAAACAATAGTCATGTGCCTGGAGACAACTTTAGATATCTCAATATCATGTATACGACATCCATATGTACTTATCTGGGATGTTCCATGAACCAACTCATCTGAATCACTGCAAAAGCGATATCAGGTCTAGTGATAATAATATAAAGAAGTTTTCCCACCATCTCTATATATTTTCTCTTGTCAACCTCATATGTATCACATCATATAACTTCATGCTAGGATCCATAGGAGTAGTCAAGGGTCGACACCCGATCATGCTCGTCTCAATGAGCATGTATGTAATATACTTCCTTTGGGTCATCACAAGACCCTGCGCAGTACTAGCAAATTCCAACCCCAGAAAATATCGTAGGGTGCCAAGATCCTTAGTAACAAACTAATGGCCCAGAAATGCTTTTGTCATCTTTATCTCGTGTGTATCATCTCCTGTAACAAGTATATCATCAAAATACACCATGATAACAACAGTATCTCTGAGAGTCTTCTGGACAAACAAGGAATGATCTGCATTTGATCTTTTAAACTCTTGCCTTTCAATTAGGTCAGAAAGCTTCTGAAACCACGCCCGCAGACTTTGTTTAAGGCCATATATTGCCTTGTGAAATCTATACACCATCTGAATCTCCCCCTCAACAGCAAACTCTGAAGGCTGCTGCATGTAGACTTCTTCCTGTAGGTCCTCATACAAAAAGGTATTCTTAACATCAAGCTGAAACAAGGGTCAATCACGTACCACAGCAATTGACAGGAGGACACGTAGAGTAGAGTGACGCGAAACTGGAGAGAATGTGTCCATATAATCAACGTCGTATGTTTGAGTGAATCCTCACGCCACTAGCCTTGCCTTGTAACGGTCAAGGTTGCATCTGCATGATATTTGACAGTGAATACCCATTTACAGCTGACAACTGATGCTCCTGAGGGAGCAGAAACCAAGCTCCATGTACCTTATGACTGTAGAGCAGCCATTTCCTCGTCCATAGTTGAACGCCAGCAGCCAACCTTCAAGGCATCCTGATAATTCTGCGGTATTTCCATGGCAGAGAGGACCACAACAAATCTCTGAAAGTCCTCTGTGAAACGGTAGGAAGCCTGAGCGTCAAAAAAAACGATAGGAAGCATGTGAAGCAAGCGGATATGATGCTCATGTACGCTTCTGCTTCCGTATGGCCATAGGTACACTCAAATCATCAGAATCAATACTTGTTGGTATGCTATTCTCCTACAAAGATTCCTACACTTGCACATTATCAGACCCATCGTTGGTAATAATATCTGGACAAACCTGAGGCGTGTTAGATGATTAACGAGTACCATGAGCAGAGACAGACCGATAGGTATAGAATTTCGGTAAAGGTGAAATGGGTGGTTGTGGAGGTGGTGGTGGTGGTGGTGGCGGCGATGATGGTGGAACAACAGGAACAGGTCAGGCAAAGATGGACACAGAGGAGGAGGTGGCACATAGATCTCATCATCAGATGTGGATGAGGCCAACCTGTCACCTGCAGGGGAGAAATACATCACAGACTCAAAGAATGTGGCATCGACACTGACACAATATTTCATGTTTATAGGGTCGTAGCATCGGTAACCCTTCTGAGTCCGAGAGTTCCCAACAAACACACACTTGACAGCCCTAGGTGAGAGCTTGTCAAGTCCCGGAGACAACTGGTGAACGAAGGCAACAACGCCAAAGACGCGAGAAGTAAGTGAGAATAATTCCTTATCAAGAAAAATAACAGAAAGAGGAACTTTCTCACCTAAAACAGAGGATGGCATACGATTCACCAGATAACATGCCGTAAGGACTGCATCACCCCAAAAGGAAATGGGAGCACAATTCCGGATTAGTAGAGTCCAAGTGATATTAAGAACTGGCGGGGCGGTCATCGGGGACGCTGGTAGGCCTAATGCTGGTCGGGATGATTGGGCCTGGCGGGACGGTCCCTTCACGATGCGGAAAGCTTATGGGGCGATAGCTCGACCCCCGTCGGTGCGGTCCGACATGCTGGTGCGCGATTGTTGTTTTTTCTGGGGCCTAAAGATCCCCGAGCGCCTTGGCTTCTTCTTATGGCTTTTCCGCAGGCAGAGGTTGATGACGAGGGATCGTTGTGCAAGGCTAATGGGCAATATCTCTAATAGATGTGTACTATGCGATTCGGCAGTGGAGACCATAGATCATTTATTCTTCGGTTGCCTCAGGGTCAGAGGGGTTTGGGAGGAAGCGGGTGTGGATTGGGTGAGCACGGATGACTTTACGGCCTTTTGTCAGTCGCTGGTGTTGAATAGAAACAGGGAGAGAAGGGACATCTTGCTTCCCATAGCGAGGCTGTGATCAATTTGGTTGGGGAGGAATGAAGCCCTCTTCTCGGGCCAACGCTTCTACAAGGACAACGTTCTTATTCAATGTGCGAGACTAGTGGATGATTGGGTTGTGGTTTAGGCCCCATTGTGGTATTCTTTTTTGGGGTTGTGGTGTTTCCTGTACAGCTGTTTGCCTTTCTCTTTTTTTCTCTTTATCTCTTTTTGTTTCTTTTCATTTTTCATTAATATATTGGGGCGAACACCCTTGAGTGTCTCCCCCTTTTTTGGGCGTAAAAAAAGTGATATTAAGAAGATGACGATGCTTTCTCTCTACAACTCCATTCTGTTGAGACGTATAAGCACAGATTGTTAGATGGATAATGCCTCAAGACGAGAAGAAATGTGAAAGAATACGAGTACAAAATTCCAAAGCATTATCCGTACATACAAACTCCACGGTAGAAGAAAAACATTCTGCACTTCATTTATAAGATTTTTTATCGCATCCCCTGCTTTAGATTTATTCTTCAACCAAAAGACCCATGACAACCGCGAAAAGTCATCAGCAACAACTAGATAAAATATGTGCCCCTGGTGATCAGGAACACGACTCGGACCCCAAATGTCAACATGAAATAACTCAAAATGGAAGCTATTGCTCCGAGGCTAATGACTAGGGAAAGCAGATCTATGATGCTTTTCCAATTGACACGCTTCACACTGAAAGGAAGAATACGGTGAAATCTGCGGCAAGATATGACGCATCTTCTAAAGAGAGAGGTGTCCTAAGCGTAGATGCCATGTAAATGGGGAGATCGGTCCACTTGACTGAGAGGAGACACCAGCATAGGGAGTTCAGATCAGACAATAAAGACCATCCTTCTCACAGCCACAACCAATCACCCTGCTCGTAAGAATATCCTGTAAAACAAGAGACGACGGGTCAAATATAGCACGACAGTGCAAATCCTTCGTAATCTGACTGATAGATAATAAATTCATCGAAAAATCTGGAGCATGCAACGCATTATGTAGACACATAGAAAGCATTAAATTGATCGTCCGGGAAATGGTCTCATCGACTATCACGACATATCTCCCCGGTGGAATCTCCCTACAGGATGTAAGTTTATCTTTGTCTCGATAAAGATGATGTGTCATGTCGGAGTCCATGATCCATTCCAAAACGTCAGATTTATGACAGGAAGTAAAGGTATAAGCATTATCTGAGGTGCTAGCAATTGCTGATGTACTGGCAGAGGCTGAAGCAGCTATACGATTATATCCGAGTTGCCTCCTTGAGATTCTATAGATGCAGGAGGCATAATATCTCTCAATCGGGCAACAAGTTCCTCAAACATCTGATCTGGAGCAGATGCTGGTGGAGATGCAACATGCTCGGCTACACGCGCCGATGCCGGAAAACCATGCTTAGAATAGCATGTATCCTCCATGTGACCAGAGCGATGACAGAAAGTGTACGGATGGCGGATGCGATCGCCCCTACCACGAGGTCCACGGCCACGAAATGAAGAAGAGGCTCCTCTGCCTCTGGAGGTAGCCATCGATGAAGGAGACTGAGTAGAGCATTGGACGAGATTGTAATTCGACTATGCATGCAGTATACTTCCTCCATTGGAGGAATAGTATCAACTGCAAGAATCTGCGAGCGAGCAGCATCATATTCAAGGTTAAGTGCCGCAAGTAAGACCCCCACCATGGTAGCATTTCGAAAGGTCTTCTGTTGCTCGGGAGTCATTGTAAGTGGATTGATGTTGTAAAGCTTCTCAAACATCCCTCGCAAGAATGTATACAACCACTGAAGAGGTCGTTCGATAGCGAGAAGGGAATCACTGTGAACATTTGTGACAGTCGATGGAGGAAGGCCCAGATAACGAATAGGGAGGGAACCACATTCCACGCTCAGCTCGATGCTACATAGCCGCACCTCATCATACGATGGCGAGAAGGGAATCACTGTGGACTTACCAAGATTTAACGCCAAGCATGACATCTCTCCAAAATTTTCCAAAGTGATCGCCATACCATTGGCCTCCTCCTTCCCTCCATCAATAAAGATGATCGTGTCGTCGGTAAAATGAAAAAGAGGGATGACCAAACCATCAGTAGAGAAGCCCTTCGTGATTCCGGATATCAGGACCCGCTCAGCCATGCAAGCGAGAACATCAGAAGCAATGACAAAGAGCAAATGCGCAAGAGGTTATCCCTACCTAACACCCCTCTGAGGCTGAAAGAAACCTCCCTCAGGACGACCATTGCCAAGGACCGACATTGAACCAGTGGTGACGCAACATTTCATCCTAGATACCCAAATCTCAGGGAACCCTCTCCTGTGCAAAGCGGACCAAAGAAACCATCAACCCAGCGTGTCATAAGCCTTGGCAAAATCCACTTTCCAGAGCAGAGCCTTCGTCTTTCTTCTCTTCTAATCCGCGATGATCTCAGAAGCCATAATCAAGTCGTCTGCAATCTGTCTTCTCGGAATAAACGTCGACTGAAAAGGGGAAATCAAGTGTTCAAGAACCCTGCTTAGCCTAATCGCAAACACCTTCACCACAATCAGATATATGGCATTGGAAAGAGCAATCAGCCTGAAATCTTCAATTCTTTCTCCCGCCTCTCGTTTGGGAAGAAGGAAGTAAGAGCCTTATTCGATTTTTCAAAACCAACGTTGCACTGGCAACATTCCTCCCTGCAACACTTCACCACCAACCAGATCCCAGAACAACCTAAAAAAACACATAGAAAAACCATCTGGCACAGGCGCTCCATAGGCATTGAGACTCCAAACAACGGCTTTCAGCTCCTCCATAGTTACCTTTTGGACAAGGCTATTGCCGTGAATATCCGACAGCTGAGAGGCACCGGATCCAACCCACCTCCAAACCTTGATCGACAATCTCCTTGAGAACTTCATAAAATGATCTGCAATCACTCACCCCATCTCTCTCTAACCCTCGACTCTGATGCCATCTACGATCATAGAGTGGATAGTGTTACCGCAACATCTCCCACTGGCCACTTTGTGGAAGAAAGCGGTATTTGCGTCCCCCTCCTTGAGCCAACTATGCCTGGATCTCTACTTCCACTCTGTCACCCGCTTCTTATCTTCCTCAACGATCTTTCTTTGAGCTTCCACTCATTGAGTCAGTTCCACCTCAGTCAGAGGCCCTCCATCTTCCAATCCGTCAAGTCTAGCAACCCCATCCTCCGTTTCAATCCTTTTTGCACGTCTAGCCTCTCTAGATTCTTTCTTGAAAGCACAGAGCCTTAATCTCAAAGAAGTCAGCTTCTTTATAAATCTTATAGCTGCAGAGCCAAACACGCTCGTAGAAGACCAATGGGAGGAGACCAAATATCTAAAAGAGTCCTCCACCAACCAAGTCTTTTCAAACCTGAAAAAACCCATTTGTGAGGTCACCAGAATCCCAGATAATCGGTGTGTGGTCTTATCTCGTTCTCACCCTGCTATAAGAAAAGGACAGCGGAAACAATTCAAACGATTCCCCAGAAGCAAGGAAACGATTAATACAGGAACGAGAACCGGAACTCCTCCAAGTGTATTTCGTGCCATAGCATCAAACACCTCCAACCCCGAGTCATCAATAAGCTCCAAGAATCCAAAGATCTTGGATCCTAGCTACCACGCAACCCCGACCGATCAGAAGAGAATAGAGAAACATTGAAATCCCCGCCCACTAACCAGGCACTACTCGAGAACGCTGATCTTGCAGTCCTCGGATCGGACCAAAGCTCCTGCCAAGCAGCATGCTGACAGGGCCTGTAGACACAAGAAAAAGCAAACAAACCATCCGTCCACATGTACTCCAAATGTACCGAGAGGACATGAGTGCCCCTCAACTCTGCCCGGAAAACGAAGACGAAGCCCTTCCACGCAAGAATTAAGCCATCGACGCTACCAGAAGCATCAATCGAATGGAAATCAGAAAGGGGACCAGCACCAAAAGAGTTCCAAACTTCAAACAGACAAGAACCCAACTTCGTCTCCTACATGGAAACAACATCACAACACCACTCTGTGAACCTCGACCCTAAAGTCCTCGTTTCCATGTCATCCCCTGACATTTCAAGAGAGGATCTTCATTTGGCACACAAGGAAGAGCCCTTTAAAAAACTGCTCCTGCCAAAACTACGACATGAGCTTTACAGTCGGGAATAGGGGAAATCTCAATACCTTGGAGTTTGGCATGATGCCTCCTTCTATATCTTTTTCCAGATTTTTTATCTGCAGCAATACTCGTAATATCCTCCGAGCCTAAAGGGCTAGATAGCTCAGCCTCGATAGCTAGGAAGGAGTCGTCGATGTTTCACCAAGAAGCTTTGTTTCCAACTCCGGAAGCTCCAACCACAACGCAGGATCGCTATCCACTGGCCGAGGATGCACCAGCAAGCAGTTGAGATTGGTCAACCCCTCCGAGAGGAGCCTCCCCGTATTCTGGAACCTGCTACAGGAAGAAATAGGGGAGGATGAAGAGGTAGCAGAATGACTCGAGAAAATACTTTCGGGACAACCCGAACCCACTATAAGGCAGTCCTGGAAAGCTGATTGAAAAGAGCCCGACAGCTCTAACCGGGCTTTAAGCGGGCCCCCTTCACTTCCTGCCAAAAACAATCCCAAACAGGTCAAACGGCAAAGATCTGGATCCCTGTGTCCTGATCTGAAAGCCAAAAACTTTGACACACAGCAACAGCGAGGCGGGTGATCTTCAATGGTAGGAGATTTTCCCAAAACGAAATACAAAATGGTTACCTCCTGCTTTGACACCTCGCAGCCCATGCCTTCCAAGGCAGACCTACGATGACCTAGCACCAAGGCGAGAGCAGAGGTGTCGTCTACGATCTCTGGTCGATCCAACAGCGACGGAGGCAGAACAAGCTGCACCCTCAGCTTGAAAGCAAACCGACCCACCATCAACTCTGGAGCAGCGTCCTTCACTGCATCACCCAGACACTCCATCAACAGCAAGGCGGCGCTAGGATCCTTGCCCTCAACAGCAAGATGGTTGATTGGTTACCATTATGGAGAAATTGGAGAGGAAGCTGTCAGGTTGGAAGGCATTTATCCTCTCAAAGGGTGGTCATCTTGTGTTGGTGAAGGCAGTGCTTTCTGCCATTTCGATCTTCTTCATGTCCTCTTGCCTTTTACCTATTGGGATTAGGAAGCCCCTTGAGAGGACTATGCGGAGATTCTTGTGGAGCAAGTTTGGGCAGGAGGCTAGTGGGATGCACCTTGTGGATTGGGAGTCGGTCACTCTTTCGAAAGCGGATGGAGGTCTTGGTGTCCAGCGGCTTGACGTGATGAATGAGGCTTTGTTGTTGAAGTGGGTGAGCAAAATTGGGAGGGAGGAAGATATTTGTTGTGCTCTGATCAGACGCATCTATGATGTTTCTTGTCCTTTGTTGCTTGCTAATTTTCTGGGCTTGAAGCCTTCTGCTTTCTAGAAAGGGATGCTGAAGGTCTTGTCGTGTTTCCCTGCGCATTTCCTCCCCATACTGGGGAATGGTGAGTCATTTGCATTCTGCGGATCGTAAGGTTCGGATTGCTGACTGTTGGATTAATGGTAATTGGATGCCCATGTTTTCTACGAATTTTTCGAATCAGTGTCTGGAGGAGTTCCTGCTTTTGCTTGACGCTCTGAAGCATTTTGGGGGGTTATCTGAGGGGCGTGAACACTAGGTGTGGAAAGGAAGGTCCTTCTCCGTTAAGAAGGCATGTGGGGCGATTTGTAGACCTCCTCCTTCGAGGTCAGATGACCCGATTAAAGATTGCATCATTATTTGGACGCTTGGGCTCCTGGAGAGGATCAGCTTTTTTCCTTTGGCTTCTCATAAAAGAGATTAATGACGAGAGATCAATGTTCTAGATTCTTTGGGATGGTTTCAAACAGTTGCATTCTTTGTGGGAAAGGAATCGAATCCATTGAGCAAATTTTCTTCTGTTATCCATGTTCGTCGCCATTGTGGAGAGACTCCGACCTGGATAGGATTTGTATTCAGAGTCGTGAATCTTTTTGGGCTTCCATGTTGACGAGGCGACAATGCCCGAAAAACACTTCGCTTAAGCCCCTGCCAGTCATTTGGTCTATTTGACATGTGTGAAATGCTCTTCTTTTTTTGGGTCAAAGATTCTATCGTAAAAATGTTTGTATCCATTCCAAGCTTGTTTTGGAACCATGGATATTGTAATACTCTAAGGTTGTATTTATTGTTTCTTTTTTTTAATGAATTGGGGCAGATACCATCGCGCATTTCCCCTTTTTTGACGTCAAAAAACATCTATGACAACTTTTTGGTGGTCTTAAAGAGCTGGCAAGAGAGGTAGAACCAGTGCTACTTTTACTCATAGATGGAACCAGGCAAGATCTCTTCGGTGTGATTTGGGATGTTTGGCTTCTAAGTTTTAAGGAACAAAGTCATGCTTAGATATTTAAGTCCTTACATAAAAAATGACATGCATGCAATCACTAACTATTGGAATGCATAAGAAGTGGGGGGTGATTGATATCATGGCTTTCAATATCACGATATGCCACAACTTATCATTGAGATGTCGGTAGTGCCAAGATGGCGATACTAAAACCATTCATCATATATTTTTCCCCTACATTGACGAGATGTCGTTGACATATCATCGACATGTTGCCCATATCACCCAACATTGAAGATTTCCTTTTTTTTCCACGTCAACCCAATATCGTCAAGAGTTCCCCCCCCCATGTCTCATGATGACTGTTGCCATTTCTCCATTTCCCCAATTTCCCCCGTGTCACAACATTCGAGAGTATTTCACATCCACCCAATTAATTGCGTTATTTGTTATTTCAACATATTACATTCTATATGACTAAACTTCCAATCACATGAATACTGCTTGTAGGGTGATTATGATGACAATATTACTAAAAACATATATTTAAATATCAATTTTAGCAAATAAATGAATGTTTCTATCTTATTGGGTGATTGAAGAATATTGGAATCCTTAGATTTGGGGAAATCGATCCTATAACCACTTCCACAAATTTTGATGGCATGTCGATGACATGCCCCTTTTCAAGCTTGTTGAAACAATGTCAACATCAACATTTAAGGTCATGATTAATATGTACTAGTGATGGTAGTGATGGTTTTATCATTGATGTTTTTAATAAAATTTCACGGATATAATGATCATCCTCAAACTTCAAATAAAATAAATATCATTTTTCAAGCACAAAGCACATATCATTATCCAAACAAGATATCTAGAAATCAATGATTAAAAAAGTTAAAAACAATGTGTGTGTGCATGCATGGGCAAGCGTACCAGGTGGGTGCATGCACGGACAAGCAAGCGGGGGGGTATGTGTGTACGTGTGTGCGTGTGTGCATGTCCGTGTGTGTGTGTGTGCGTGGTTAGGTTTGTGTTGTGAGTGTGGGTGGGTGCATGGGAGTGTGTGAAGGCACAATTTTCAGCCACGTCAACGGCTATCAGACTGATCCATCAACATCTTTTTCCCTAACTTCACTTGAGCATTTGAACATATACGAACATTCTCCCTACCATGCATATGTTCAGTTATCGCCTAAACAAAAACCATTAAACCCCGAAAAGGAAATCCATTCATTAATTCAAGATCAGGTAACCATTTAAACCTCACGGACAAAAAGTTGGCTCATGTCAAGAACCCGTTACTAGGGAAACCTTGGCACCCCAAATAGGTCGTTTTGATCCAGTTTCGGTTCAACAACAGCCAAAATTTCAACAAACGTGAACGCTTGATCCAATCCCTCCTATCAACGTGAAAAAACTAGGAAAACAGTGATTCAACATCCCACGTACGCTCGACGCAACATGATCTTTCACAATCTAACAACGCCCACCAGAGACAACAACAAAAGTCATCCCAACGATCATCAACTCACAAAACTTTCTTGTTGCTAATTCAACAGATGGCATCGATGTATGCATGAAGGGCACAAAGAGAAGCTTACCGCTGCTATCAAAAGGACCGTACTCCATGAAACCCCTCCTGCAGGAAGAAGGCGAGTTTTTTTCTCCAACCAGTGGAACCCTAGAACATCACTCCACCCCTGTACATCAAAAGCACAACCCCCGTCCGTTACCGAAACAAGGAAGGAAGCACTTGCGGTTATCACAGCCAAAAAGGAGGCGGAATACGGCGTCGAGGAGCGAGAGAGAAGGGGCTGCGGAGGAGCAGATCGGAGAGCCGAGGGATTGCGAATGGCGAGCAGATGGAGGGAAGTGGGAGCCGATTGCGCGCGCACGGAGGGAGGGAGAGGGATTCGGAGGGAAAGGAAAGAACCCCCAAAGAAATAAAAGCATGGGTACAATGTGCAAATTTATGCGGCAAAGATAGGGTTGAGCATTTGGGTCGGCATGCTTGTTCTAGCTCAAAAATTTGAACCATATAATCCGATCAATTCCGAATACATTGGGATATTTGGGTATACCTTTAGCTCCAATCTTGTATTCTTGGGTTGAAATTACTTGTGTTGACCTTACCATTTCTTCATATTATAATCATTAAAAAATAATATAACACATAATCAATATCACATCACAATTATCATTCCAAACCTCTCAATCCCCAAACAGCTACTATTCACATGACGATACATCAACCCACCCCAATCCAACTCAGTAACCAAACATGTCCTTAGAGGGTGGGTCGTACTTCAAGATTAGTTCATATTGATTACCAGGCTTCGTTCGGATTTGAGAACGCCCAAAGCTGCAAGCCCGCTAGCACGACCTATACGATATAGTTATATCAGATATATTCATGTTTGCTCTAAATATCATGTTCCAACTTTCATATCATTATTTCGAGTTTAGCATAAATATTTAGATCCATTAATAATCATATCCATTGGCATGGATTGAGGACATTATTACATTAATATGCAAGATTATTATATTCATACGCCAGGAATGGAATATGTGCCCTCAAGTGTTAGAGCATGTACAAGTGTAAGTAGCCGATCTTTTTATTGAGTCATGGTGCATGCATCTACAATGGAATATGTAATGGTGAACTGAATGGTGGTTTAAGTCGCTGTATTTTTTACCACATTTTTATTTTCAACATACAATTAATGTCAGAATCACACGTGTGTTTAAGTATTAAACATGCACACATGTATAAGAAACAACCAGATAAATGCAAGAAGAATTGAACACATGATATTGGTGTACATATGTGTTAAATTGGGTCGACCCGAACTCGATCCATTTTGTTTAGGACGGATTTGGGCTTGGTCTGGAATTTGAAAATAATAAATGGGCTTAGGCCCAACCCATTAGCCCATATACTTAAAATGGGCATGGGTCGGGCCAACTCAAACTCGACCTGAATCAGCCCGGTGCCCGACCCTAGGCAAAGATGAATCCGTGCGTCTGCAGAGACAACATTTTTCCAATTCTGGTTTCGGGACCAAGTTGAGCTGGCTATGGATCCGTTTAGTTACCGGGTTAGTCCGGAGTAATCTGATTTGCCTCTCTGCATTTATGCATTAGATTTCCATTACAAATCAATATGACACCACATAACATTCTTTACTCTAACCATCTTCAACCCTTGTAGCCATCCAAGCAGCTATTGTTTACAGGAGGTTACCCCGAGCCACCTCATTTCAGTAACCAAACATACCCTATGGTGAATAAACCAAGACAATATGGAGCACTGGCTTGATTGGCCCAACTCGAGAAGGTCCGGTCGAGTTTGTCAGTTTTCCTCGAGATGTGGACTGCATTGAAGGCCCAGGTTTTTTTGTTCAATAACTCGACCTCGACTAAGGCTTGCAGATTTGGATTTAGTCTCGAGATGGGGCAGGGCTCCGCTAACACCCAAATTGTTGCCTGGCATTCTCTCAAGCTGTTGTATGTTATGTTTCAAGTTGCACTCCACAAACGAATGGTACATCTTGGCATATCCCACAGCAAGTAATACCTGTAAAATCTCAGATTTTTTGTAAAAATTTGGAGAGATTTTGATGTCCAAAAAAATAAATTATCACACCATCTCGTATAGTTTGTCGAAATCTGTCCAATGAGCCTAAGAACATCGAATTTCGAGTTTTCTTGACTCAAGATATTAATATTTTAAGATGATGGGTCAGGATCCATATACGAAGCTGATAGAGGTGAACTGCCCTCTTAAACCCTAAGTGGGCATTCGTTTGGAGGGTTATCCCCCAAAACCCATATTTCTAACCCACTAGTGGGACCCACTCTCTCTTCATCGAATATATGTGTGTGTGTATGTATGTATAGTACCATCATATCATATAAAGATAATAAAATACTCAACTTCTACTCACTATTCCAAACTTCAATACAATCACATCACAACAACTACCCACTTTTTCAATTTTCAATACAATCATATCATAATAACTACCCACTTTTCAATATTTCAATACAATCACATCACACAAACCCTCCAAACCTTAAACCCACCAACCAACACAAAAACGGGTTATCCTCCCCCAGATAACCCACGAACTAAACGCATCCTAATTGTCCATCATCTCTCCCCTCGTTGGAGCACTACCGCTTGGTTGGAATTCTCATGAGAAAGCCACCATCGTCCATAGAAAATGTGCTCGAATTGGCGATCTAAAACCACCACTACGTAGGGAAGCTCGAATTATCCCCATATGCACTTTTTTGTTGCCATCAAGATATCAAATCATCGTTTCCATTCAAGATGAGATCCCGAGAGAACATTTTTAGTGGTAATGAAGTTCAATAACTCATTGTTCATTGAATTTTTATGATTTCAATGGTTATAATCTTAAGCTAGCCAATTGTTGGACATGCGAGCCTACGATGAGACATTATGCAATAAATGATATCGCGAATATCATTCCCTAATATGAACTGAATAATAACTGATTTGCATAATAGGTATCTTAGTACAAATAGGGTTTATGCACCATGGCCATGTTAATGATCATACAGCTGTTGATTCAATTATTGAATCATAGAGGTTGGTGCTTGGATGAATATCTAAGGAGTTAGATCGAGGACTCATCAAGCACCGTCAAATGATTGTTAATAGATGATCTCCAGCTTGAGAAGGAAATGGCAATCCTTTCTCTAAAAACTGATATCTAACTGACCTCTTGTTGCAGGTCCTCTGCATAAGAATAGAGATTCAGAGGTGTTAGATAAATTAGGTCAAAGAGTTGACTTTCTTCAAATTGAAAAGCTGAGACACGACCAATTAGAAATACTATATAAAATCACTACCTCCATGCATTTACCGAGAGAGCCGGTTCACTCTCATGCACTGGGACTGACTATCTGACTAAGGTAAGGAACTCGAGGATGGAAGAGGGAATGCATACTTGGTTAAATATGAGCACCTCATATTTAAGGAGACTAATGTAGGGGGATGCCGAAGGCTGGGCCAGTGATTTGAGGCGGACTTAAAGAGATTGAGATAACCAAAGATCTATAACGTATGCTGTCACGATATAGGCACACATCCTCCGACTAGAGACAGATGTGTTACTATATGTCTGAGTGTGTACATTTTGCAGATATGAACTTACTCATGATATATTGGGAAAAATCAAATTCTGTGCATGATCGTCTCGCTTGGGAAGCTTGACTGAATTTGCAGGTTTTGATATATTATTTTGGAAAGTATACGATCAACACCCGGTATGATATACGCTTTTGGAAATCATACGATCGATACCAACTCCCAATAATCAAATGAAAAACTTAATGATTAAATCCTCAAGACAATGAGAAAGAGATCTAATACTCCGGGTTTATTCTGAGTCTCCAGTATGCATGATGTACATGTATTGGGAATACCTAAGGGTGATGTGATTATAAACGATTTGTATAACCATGATGCTTCCATTCCCAGAGAGTGATGAAATGGGTCTGGATTTTAATGACTCCTCTCAATGGATAAGTGATCTGATCTTGATCTAAATATTAGACGTTGATCTAAATATGATTCAGATGCAACGAGAGGATTAGATATACGGACTTGATTTAATCAAGAATCTATGAGAGTCCTGCAAGATCTGAATTTGAGTTGTGATCTCAGTATCCAAGCCACTGTACGTGGAACAATACAATCGCATTGTCCTTATCTCCAAGTATCCGTGGATAATGCGCATTATCCATGAAAGAGTTCATGGATAATTTCATTGTCGGTATATGTATTTGAGCATTGAGAAAATGGACAATTAAATGTGATTGAATTACCATGAATAGTATGAGTCTGATTCATATTATAAGGAGAATTATCTCAGATAATTAAATGTAATTTAATCAGTCAAATTTGTGAATAATGTGAATATGATTCATATTATTTGAGCACATGAGAATAGAGATCTAAGATGGTTAAATGTGATTTAATTATCATGGCTATGAATAATATGTATAACACTATCCATATTAATCGTATATATTATAAATGTGATTTATAATATATAAGAGAGAGCTATTCGTAATTTACATTTGTTAATTAAATGTTGATGTGAATTGGATTCACATTTGACAATTAATTGAAAATGTAATTCACATTCTATTTATGTTGTGAATGTGATTCACAATTTTCCAATAATAGGATTGCACACAAAATAATTATGAATTATTTTTATAGAATAATTTTCAATAAGTGTTGTTGTAAATATTGGAGATTTCCATGAAATAATGTAATCTCATGAGATTACATCAGATTCCCACCGACTCCCATTATAAAAGGGTGATATAATCTCCATTCCATAATCTTCATGCTTGATTATTTTAATTTGAGATTATTTTATATTGATTTATCAATATATATTTAATCTAAACTAAATTAATTGTTGTTGTATTTTACGACAAAATCTTTGTCATTAAAAGAAATACAAATCAACGTGAGCCATTGGATTTATGTTGTCCATGGATTGACATCCAAGGATCTCGAAATGCTATATAAGAAGAGACATCCCTTGCTCTTCAAGTCACAACAACTATTACAACAACAAAGGCTCTCCCTCTTTCTCTCTACATGCAAACCTCCTCTCTCTCCCCCCCTCTCTCGACCGCCCACCATGATGGCCTAGAAAGAGTCACCATCGTTGCGACATCGCCGTTATGTTGTTGGATTGTTTGCTCGTAGATCTCCGTCTCCTTAGGTGCGCATCGCTCGTGAAGAAGACATCAGATCTCGTGTGACGAGATTAGGAGATTCGTCGCTTGGATCATCAAATGGATTGCAAGAAGCACGCATTTCATCAACACGCTCGCAAGCGTCTCCTCCGCCATATTGGACTTGAGACAAGAGGTCTCTTTATTCAGAGACTCGATCGCAACCACGCTTCAAGAGATATCCTTGATACTTGTTTGTGGTTTAGACAAAACGATCCGAGAAGTGTTCTTGGATCACGTGGTTTCGTCGCATGAAAAGTTTTTAAATTCCGTTGTCCCGAGCAACTATTGCGACTAGTCGCTCCCGATTGCATACGATGCGATCCTTACGCTTCCGTGATGATCTTAAATATCTTACCATATCCTTTACCAATATGGGTATTGCATTTTTCTCATACTTTAATTCTCTTGATAACGTCTGGGAATGTTTTGATAATCTTACGGTTATTCTAATATTCTTTAGCGAATATATTTTATCGTTCTATATTTTGTCATGGAGTTTTAAAAATGTCCGTGTTGATCATCATTGGGATTAGCAACAAATATGGCCATTTGAAATACAAGTATTCATCTAATCTCCATTAGCGTAATTTTACAAATCCAAGCCTTTGATAGGTTTTTGTATATAATTTAATCCATAATCCCTAAAGTGGATATGATTTTACAATAAATTTTTATTACCAATTAAAGTTGATATAATTTATAGTGGAATGAATTTGGGGAATGGAAAATAATTAGTCTTCGGTACAAGTAGAGAATGGAATCGTAAAATGGGTCTCATTTCCTTTCGTGTACTTAGCATCTCCTTATATGTATGGAATAGGATTGGATATTTTATTGTTTTCATTCATATCTATTATATTATTATGAAATTAAATATTATTTTCATCCGAATTTTAAAATATCATTGTTAATACAAGTCTAAACCATAGTTATAGAGTTATAAATTCTTATTGCAAAATATTGGTAACCAAGTACTACATTATTTTAAACTGATAAAAAACTTAATACTAATATAAAAAATAATTACTTTCATGCAGTAATCATGTGATAAAAGTGCACTTTGTAATCGTTCAAAAGGGTGAAGACAACAATTATTGCTTCTGGATCATGAGCCATCTTCAAGCAAATTACATGTTGTTCTTTTTTTTATCAAATACCTGAAAGTTTTTCCTTTTTTATTAACTTCATTACGTATTGTGCAACATTAACACTGAGTGCTGGACCAAATGTATCTGTAACCTCTCTAATCTTCGAATCAATTTCATTTTTTACCATTACATAGAAAATGATGGGAGACGTGCAATAAGTTGCGCCGCCAATGAAGAATTAACATTGCAGCATCTATAACATCTTTTCCCACGTATCAGCTCCCAATCTTCTCCGTCTACTATGATTATTACTATGGCTTATATTTTTCCGTCTCTTGATATGAGTAGTTCTTCATTCTCAGACTCATTCATCTTGATTTCATCATCGGCATCATTTTTATTCGATTTTCAATACTGATTTCATCAGCTATATCTACAAACCATTGTGCAAGATTTCTCATGGTACGATCTTTACCAAAGGTCATGCAAACTTCATTGTAAAAGGAAATTGCTTACACTTTAATTGCACTGCATCTTTATGGCTCCATGTCATTAAAATATATCATGTAATATTATTTCCTTAGATAAATTCGCATATATGCATATATAATGAAAATATAATGAAATTTACATGTATGTGATTCTCTCAAATACGGTTTTATGAGACGACACATTTTATATTTGAATCATATCCAAAACCACTTGTACTTCTATGTATATATCCCATATATGACAAGGAGAGTTCTAACTATTTTAATTGATTACTCAATATGTGACTTTCCATTGACTCTGTCTCATGGTAGTTTATGTTCAAGACTCCTTTTTAAAATTGCCAAATATCCAAATTTGAAGACATGGTTAACTTTATGCATTTATGTTTGTACCTACTCCAAAAAGGATTCCGTTAATTTATCGTCGCATTCTTTTGTCCATTTTCTCTTATACTTATATCATCGAATTTTTGATTTATATGGTCATACATATTTAAGAAATAAAATATTATTCATTTTAATAGAAATACAAGAGAATCACATGAACTAGAAAAATGACTCTGTAGTTCAACTAAAAATGTGTATTAAATATCTATGTACTCAAATTATCTCTCCATGAGTCCCCACGTCATATGCTTCAATAGTTGTTATTTGATAGACATTTTCATCATACATAGTGTCTTCAACAGGTTCCTCGTGAACATCATTTTCCATTTCATTTCTCACATGGTTACGAAATAAACATCATGCAAGAGTTATTTTATTTTGTTTTTTTCAGATACAATTGATACTTCTTAAAATTGACCATCTACATTTAAGCAAATGAAAACATATTTCTATCACGCTTCACACTTTTTGTAGATCCATGCTTCATATTAAAAGTTTATTGTGATGTTGGTTGGTAATCGTACATCCATATTTTGAGATGGTACCATTGACCTCTATATGGAGCAAGAAATCCTTCGGCACTCTCCACCAAGTGATATTGTCATGTATTTGAATCAACTCAAAATCACAATAAGATCTGTGGTAATAATAATAGTACATGGCATACCTAAAATGATATGTATTTACCCTACAGAACAAATAACCAATTTCTTCAAGTTAGCACGTCACATAAAACATGACTATCCATTGTTGAACCTTCCCAACCAGATAATACACATATAAATTACATATTTGGTGCACATACTCCAAAAGCATTGTTTGCATTTATATCTTTTCTTGTCATGTATCTTGTGTTTGTCGATTTCTAAAACTACTACATCGATATATGTACCATCAAGAGCATCTAAACAATTCTAAAAAAGAGAAGCTTATATCAACAACTAGACGTTTAAATAATCGTATGTATTTAAGTTAGTTACCTTAAACCGTGTCCACTGATCATTGGTGGAATTTATAGGATAGGTTGTGGCTTCTCATATAGTTCATTGTGGAGATGTATAATAGCATTTAATACTCGATGAAAATGATTGCTAATTGTCTCTCCAGATCGAATACAATGGAAATTAATAATTATATTCTTCATATGATATGCTAATATTTGGATAAAATAGCAACATGTTCATCGATGTTAATATTTTTTTATTGCTCAATTTTCCGACGGTTTGGAGGAAGGCACGTAACTTTTCAAAGGCAAACATATCACTCATTGTTAGATTGTGGCAACTGGTATCATTATCACACATCACTCTCCGAAGTGATTTACTTATGTGAACATCTAAATCATGCCTCATTTTTTTACATAATTTGTTGTCTAATACCAAAACATAACCTACGGGACAATGGTAAAGAAAAGATTTACCAAGTGCAACATTTTAATCAAATACTTGATCACAACAACTAATCTTTTTACCGCTTTCTTTTCCTCGGATACTATGGTAACCGAGCCACAACTACATAAAATTAACAAAAAAACACTATAATTGTATTTAATATATGCAACATTTTTATCCACATATTAGTTTGCATTATGTTACAAGAAAAATGAACTCATTCACATATTAAACTGAATGGCTAATGTCTCTAAGGTCTGTATATATGTTAAAATCAAAAATATGGTAAATTCCCATAGCAACGAGTTATTGAAAATAGAAAAAAAGCACCTCTATAACTACGACTATCAAGTAAATGTAACATTATTATATCTTCAAATCAACTCCAAGATAAGCATGCATTGGTAGTGGGTACATTTATCAAATAAGTTGGTATCATATATTATTCTTTAAATCTAAAAAAGATGTAAAATCCATTGGTGGAGCACCATCCCCCAACTCCTTGATAAGTTTACCAATATCAAATGCAGATTTTCCTACCTATGAAATAAACTTATTGAAGATATGGGATATTAACATATATGCGATGGAGTTGAATAACGAGTACAATCAAGAAATTAATATAGACAGAAAATCCATATAATAGTGGAGGAGAGTGAAGAGGAGTGTGAAGGATAGTTAAAATCTGACATCAAAATTACCTACCAAAATCTGACTCTATTTTACATGATTTAGTAATCAAAATAATAATCAAATACATTTATAATTATATTTATGTTATAGAGGTTCAAATGCATCAATATAAACCCATAGAATGACTCGAAGATAAAAAGAGTAGATGGAATATAATCAAGATATAGTATGGCTCAAACATATCGTTAAATAGAGTGCAATAGGAGGGATATGAGCCCTTCACCTTTGCATGGAGCTTTTCAGCAGACCATCGAATCTTCGAGCCTTTTCCACACCACATGCCTTGAGCCTTTGTTTGGGGACGAGAGATGAGCATTTTTGGGGTGGGAAAGAGTGTGATGAATTTTGATAGTTTTTTGACTACATAGCAATGTATAAATAGAAGAAGTTTCCCACTTAAAAGAGATCTTTATGTCATCGTAACTTCTTAATCCAGAGATTCAATTTCAATTTGAAATTTAAATATCATCTATCTATAGACAATTATCTCCACCATTATCAATCTAAATAGCCTCCTATGACTAATTGTTTTGCAATCCCAATCAATCAAATATATTGATTTTGTATTTATATAACGGGTTTACATTAATTTGACTCAATCATATAATATTGATTTTCTATTTATGAATTAGTTGATAACTATTTGCACTATTTTGACTCCTCAAATTTAATGAATATTAATATTTCCCAATTATTTTAAATCATAGCAATAAATTAAATGATTTTTTTCTATTAAATCAATCCTATTTGATCGGAATGTGGTCAACTCGATATTTTTTTGGGATTCGGATTGCCAAGTATAATCGAAAAACTTAGACTTGTTGTTTTGATTCTTCAAATTATATCAAGACTTTACTCTTAAAATTACTTATTCGTTGAAACAATACCCTCATGAAGGACTGATTTGAGGATGAGGAATTAGCGGATTCGCTCGCTTTCTTCCTTCCCGTTCTTAGTACAATTAAAAAATCTTTTTCTTTTTAGAAAAGATTGCAACAAATACAAATATATAACGATTTTGAAAGAAGTACTCAAACTTAAATGTAAAATTTGAATCTAATGATTGCTCTGGTGGTAGTGCAATGTGCCTACACCTTAAGGGATCCGGGTTTGAATCTCAAGGGAGGCACTTCAAACCACCGAAATTACGGAGCCTACTATTAAAAAAACTTAAATGTAAAAGTAAGAGACAACAATATATATAATGATATTAAAAGATTATTGTTGCAAAAAAAACAATATTAAAGAAATCTTTACTGATTGTTGTTGTCTCTTAGTTTTACCTTTAAGTTCGAGGATGGACTTTTTTTAAGATCGATATACTGTAACATTTTCAAATGTTATTATGTATACTTAGGCAACTCGAAATAAAAAAATGATCAAGTTGGTTACCCTCCGATTAGGTAGAATTAATTTAATAGCCAAATCAATTATTTTTTATGGGAACTTATCATAATAAATCAGGAAAAAATATATTTACCAAATTTGAGGAGTCAAAATAGTGGAACTAGCTATCGATTAATTTGTAATTGCACGATCAAAATTTAACCTATTGAAATGGATTGCAAATGAATTAGTCATAGAAAGTTATTTAAATGGATAATAGTGGAGGTAGTTAGTTGTTAACTAGTTGAAGTAAATGGAATTCAAATTTCAAATAGATATTGAATTCTAAATTAAGAAATTAGGAGGGGAATAAAAATAGAACTAAAAGTGATAGGATAATAATGATTACCAACTGCATTCTAAAATATAACAAAATTTGTAACTTCCTCCCAATCCCAAAATGCCCACACTACAAGGATTTTGGCTATTTTTGACAACGGATTTTTGTCCACCAATAGTCTTTTATGCTCGCAAGCACTTACTCGAGCACAATGCAACCACTGGTAGATGCAAAGAGCTCAAATTGCATTCTAGTGAAACTTTTTGAGCGCATGTGAGCGTAGATTCGTGGAGCACATATGAGCCCTATTGGACACCACTGTGATGCATAACTGCAAAATATTTAGACATATCTCGCCCTTCCCTGACATCCCTTACTTCCCCTCCTCATTTCGCTCAAACCCATCCTCCTCCTCCCTATTGTCACGATCCCAATTCTGGGTCGTTAAGTTCTGCCCTTAGCGGATCTGGTTGCTCAACAATATATTTTTCAATAATAAAACAGCTAACATTAATAAATAATCTGCAATAGAAGTGTTGTAAGGAAAGCATCCTATAGTTTTCCATTCACAAAATAAAGTTTGCATAGTAATTGTCCCAGTGTATTCTTAATTTCTTATACATGTATATTAATCTGAAAGAAAATAACATAATAGAACTACCAATTACCTTAGACTAGAATAACTATTATTGGCTGGATGGTTGGGTAAAGTTCTTGTGATGCCTTATCACTGCTTATTGAGTTTTCCGGAATCATTGGATAGAGATTAGTGAACACTAAATATCGAAGAAGAGAAAATAAACAAGTGGGATAATTTAACAAATCTTGTTATAGAAGAAAGGCTCCCTTTCTTCTCATTATATTAAATTTTACCCTTTCTGTTCCATGTCGGAGGTTCGTCAAAGTAATTAACCTCACCTATCATGAACCCCATAGTTGTGGACACTCTAGAATTGGAGACTACGTTGATCTAATAAGCTTATATTGGCGCACATCGCCTCAACCAATCCTCCAAATACTACCTTGGCAGTTATCTTTTGTTTCATTATCCAAGGCTTTTCAAAACCCTTAGCCTATCAACACATCGTCCTCGAAACCTAATTGCTTAGAACCATAGAGTAATAACATTTAATCATCTACACCAACGGTCGTAAAATACATGTTATCATGACCCATTCGATATTAAATCACTCGTGCCTCTACATGGTTGATGAATCTCCATTTCATCACCTTTATTATTTCATTTTGGCATTTAAACCCTATCTAAATGCATGTATATATCATTATATTGTACAAAATAACATCTATTATTTACAATGTAATTAGTGTATAAAAGACTGTATTAAAGCTAAAATAAAATAATAAAGAAAAGAACATAAAACTAAATGAAATATCAAATGGATTGAATGACCCTAAACCTCGAGACCCATGCATCATGATGGTTGAGTCGACAAGAAAAAAAGTAGGGGAAGATAAGGGTCAAAAATAACCCAAAACCCTAGATTTTTGTTCATTAATAAGTCCATTTTGGGACCTATTTTATTCTTATTATTTATACATCAAATCAATAAACTTTATACATAAGAGTTGTGGATAAAAATACATGGAAAAAAATATTTCACATGAAAATAATACACATTACCCTGGACACTGAAAATAAAAAGCCAAAATCCCAACTTCACAAAAACATGTATCTTCTCCATATTATATCAAAATTGAAAAATTCACCTTTAAATGTATATAAAATTTAATATATTATTTAATGAAGGTGGTTTCATTCAATTTGGAGTTAAGATGCAAAAGTTAGGTTTTGAACCTTTGTTGTACAATATACTTGTATATTGTATTCATTATATTTATTGTTTATATTTTTCATTCTTTTATATTTTTATAATTTTGTAAATATTATTTATAATACTTATACATAACTAAAATAAAATAAACCCATTAAAAATACAATAAAATAAATAAGTATAAAAAATACATATATGATCTATTCATACTTATACATATATAATAAATATACATATTTATTTAGGCGTACAAACAACTTTAGAAAAATACAATAAAAATATACTTATGTGTATTTAAGCAAGTTGTAATTATATAAATTATGTATATAAAATCATAAAATCTAGAATAGAAAGTAACAATACAATATATACTATACATGCAAATACACCTATATTTATACTTGTAAAAAGTAACTCATAATAAATTCACTTGTAAAAATAAATAAAAATCATATTAAAATCATGTATAAAATAATGAATATTTTTATTTTTTTACCTAAAATTAATAAAAAAAATATTCATTATTTGAATTTGAATAAATAAAATTTCTAACTTGAGGTTAGTCTTCTTCTGTCCTATGTGGACCAATGGAAGTGCGGTCAGAGTTGACTTCAGTCAACTCCCTGCTCGTCTCTAGGTTTGTGTCAGGCATGCCTAGACCGTTGGCTTCCTCGATTTTTCCTGATAACCGTTTGATAAATCCATGATTCAACATCTTTATTCTTTTATTTTAGCTAACATCCTTAGTTAAACACATGTATATATCCTTTAATTACCATTATTTATCATTCATCATGTATATGTTAATAATCCATATTTATCATTCTTTTTAACCAAAATAAAAGAATAAAGAAGAAAAGAAAAAGAAAAGAAATAAAGAAGGATGTATTTATGGAATAAATGCAGACTGACCCTAACCCCAAGAGAAGGTCAAGACTTAATCTGATCGATCATGAATAAAGTAGGGGGAGATAGGGTTCATAATTTATTAAATTTAAGAAAACCAAATTTCACTTGTACATACTCATCATTTTCCACCTTGCACATATTTTCACCTATTTTATTTATCAATAAAACAACTTTAAATAAAAATATTTTCTCCTTGAAAGTTGTGTGTAATAATGTATATTAATTTATAAAAATATCAGAAAATTTTTTAACTAATAAATAAATACCATGAACCTAAAAGCTTAAAAGCCCAACTTCTAAGGTTCATAACTATTTATAAAAAAATCTGAATTGACCAAACTCACTTTTAAACTTTGTTTTATAATTAATGTTATTTACTAAAAATACCAAAAAATCGTGAAATAAAATATGTGAGTTTTGGTATTTGGATCCCCTTTGTATATATGTACATTATGTATATAAAACATCTTTATTTTCTATCCATTTATTTCATAAAAATCACTAGAAAAATACAAATATAATTTAAAAATAATTGTGAATAATTACCAATAAATTTCAAAGTCAAAAAGCCAAAAAGCTTAACTTCCGAACCTCATAACTCGACCATATGAATTCTGATTTATATATACTCACTTTTAAAGTTCATTTTGTAAAATTATCTATCAAATAAAAGTGGTTTCACTAAAATCAGAGTTAACATGCAAAAAGTATGTTTTGAGACCTTATGGGTATACTTGTATATATTTACATATTGTATATATTTTTATTTATTTATTTTCTTATTTATTTTTGCACATATTGTAATTTTAAATGTTTTGTATATATTTATTTCATTTATATAAAATGAAAATAATTATAAAATAATCAAAAATAAAATAAAGTATTTATTATACATGTATTTTATACATATTATAAAAGGTTCTTATTTATTTTACCTTAATTAATTATTTTAGTTTATTAAAAATCACAAAAAATTTAATAAATTATTAAAATTATTTATTTGGTTATTTGTAATTTAAAATCATTTTTTTATTTAATTTATTTAATCTGTTGTTTCATCTTTTTCCTAGTTCGTCTTTTCCCCCTCAAATGAAATAATCTACTCGTCGAGCCATCTTCTTCCAATTTTCTAGAGCGGATCGTTGATCTTATCGACTTGATTTCTTCACCAAAGTAAAGATTACACAACTCTCATTTAGCTCAAATGAAATTTCACATTTCCCGCCTCATTTTGCATGCCAAATTTTCATTTGAAATTTGGCGTTTCTCATCTTATAAATAAGGTTCCATCTTCTTCCTCCTCCCATCTTTGGCCTCTCCTTACACCTCCGGTGAGCTCCTGACCTCCACGAGAGTGACAACAAGCGTGTGTGATGTTGTAGTGAGTATTTGGAATCGATTTGGCCTCTGATCCGGCATACACTCCGTCGTGCTCTACCTTGAATGAGCCCAGCCTCCGGCCAAGCCGATCCGTCGAGGCAATGACCCAAGGATCTTTGATCCTCAGCCCATGCAATATGAACCATCAGGTAACTTAGATTTCATTCCTGTGTGAGTTTACTTTGATAGTGTAGATATGTAGCTTTCCATATTCATGGTCTCCAATCCATTGTGATCGGAGGTCTTCCACCTTCAATCCGAAACTGACCACAATCACCTCGCCATCCTCCCTCTACAGTTCCCATTCTTCTCCTCCCATGTCTGTCCACTTCGGCGAAGAACGTCGTCGGAGCTCGAGCTCCTTTCCTTCGTCACCAAATGGAGCTTCCATTACACCTTCCATTGCCCGCAACACATCTAATATGCTTTTGTAGTTTCCCCTCACCACCTGTGCACCTCATATTCAACACGGATCTGAATGAGATCTAAATCCTTCATTACGACATCGGTTGATCGAATCATTCACACGCATACTTGTTCTTCACTAGTTGTTTACCCGGAATCCATTACAGATTTGGGCATTATCCGTCTATTCACATTCTCACACAAATAAAATCCATTACCTTTCTGCAATCCATCCTTGTTTTCCGAAATTCCTATACGTATTTAGTTTGTGATGAATCAAGGTTTGGAGTCTAATTGACATGTTGTAGGGATCCATTATTATAGATGTAGATAGCGTATTAAAATTGTTTTGAATTGGTTCTTGAAATTGGATTTTAACGTATCAAGATTTAAGATCGGATCGCTTTACCAATCTTGAGTTCCGGTTCGAATTGAATCGAGAAGCTTCTTCACTTACAAGTATTCGAGTCAAAATCAGGTGCGAACCACTGTAGATCGAAATACCCACACAAGTCCGATGTCTCGAAGAATTGTTGATGTCCTTCGACTGTGTTCACCACCGTCGCATCTGATCCTCATCACAGAATCGAGCAATGCTTTACTTGGAAGCCTAAACCGCCACTGTTGCCGCCTTGAGTAGAGTAGGGAAGAACAACCTTAGATTCCAGTCCTACAGCCTTCGACCGATCTAATCAACATCAATGGTCCAGATCTGAGACGATTCGACCCCATCGCTTAAAACGCAGTCCGCATGAAGCACGTGCATCAAGAAATAGATGGTGATAATTACATTTCCTCCCCTGCATTTCTTTTAATTGCATTGAGCCCTCTTTTGGATATACCAATTCTAGAATAATTTCTGTTTGGCTTTTTCTTTTGTTTAACGTGGATTGGAAGTTGTTCCTAGTGAGTTTTGCAACATTTACCCTGCACTCTTTATGCGTTAATAAAAGTAAGAATGTTCTGATTAAATTGCATCCATTCCCTTGCTCTATCGAGTGCACGTATTAAACACGTTTTGTTTGTTTTCTTTGCACCTTTGTTCTTGTCATTTTAGTGCTTGTTATAACTTGTTGCTTAAACATTAAATAATTGCAAATTAATCTTTGTATTTCAGGTTTAATTTTCTTGTCTATTTCGCTTGGAATTGCATAATTGCTCTAAAAATTCCCTGAAAATTAGATTAACCTCCTACGATGTTTTTTGTATTTCATAATTTTTACGTTGTAAATTATTTTCATTTACTACTTTGAAAAATCAAACTACTAAAAAGTGCCTCTTTACATTAAAATCCATAAAAATTTAAAAAAAATAAAAATTCACAAAAATCCAAGAGTAGCTTGATTAGATTCCCTCTTTTATTCCACTGCTTGTCTTTGAATTGAATAACCATTGCTTAATAAATGTTGCCTCATTGTGTTTGACCCTGGGAGCTATGCCGGGTTAATAATTAAAAAGCAAAAATCCATCGATTTCTTTGATTTGAATTTCATAATTGTTTGATTCAGTTGGTTTTTCTTTCACTTTCTCGGGTGAATTCCTTCTTAACTTTTGTACCTCATTCGATGCTCTTTCATGCTAGCATGTCGTCTCGATCAGAGGATCATCGTATCGAGTTGTCATCTCGATCTAAGACACACATGTACATATACTCCCCATCGAAGTCCATTTCAAATTTGATCTGTTCCTACTCACTGCACCCCTCAAATCCATCCCAATCCATGTCGAGGAAGGTGGCAGCTTCTCCCAAGAGGATTTCAAGTGTGCGCGCAAGAAGGAAGAGCGTGACCCACATCTCGTCGGACCTTCTCCGGCTATTTGAGTCATACGTAATGTTAGATTTAGGTAGCCCTTAGCTGTAGCTTTCAATTCATGCTATTATTTCACATTTTTATTCATTACGGTATCATAGAATTTAATCCCCTTAGTTTGCCGGAGCTCTACTCTATCCATTGTTTTCACCATTACCAGTTACATCCCGACTCCCATTTCATCTCCACCTCATTTCCCAGTCGCTTCCCTACACCTCACGCCATCCCATTCACCTCGATCCCCCTTTGATCAGGACTACGACTCTTCTCCTCCGCCGCTCGCCGAAGAGCTCCACTTCGACTTCATTTCACCTCGTTTCCACCCAATAAGGCCCCCCCAGGACCGTATTTTTGTGCATATGCACTTCCTTTGCATGTATTAAAGCCAAAGATCCCATCCTAGTCAAGTTTTGTTGAGGACCAGGTTCTAGGTGCTACGCTTCTTCCTTGAGCTCCAAGTCCCCATCGTTGGGCTCTCGAACCTTGTTGAGCACTTGAACTATTGTGGAGCGACCTCAAGAACGTTTTGCACCCATTGGCAGTGGTAGAGACCATCAGAGGAGGGAGATATCACCGGAGGAAGCTTGCCTAGGTAGATCTTCATCACTGTTCTTCCAGCCCTAGCCTCTGTCATCGGATCGGAAGCTGACTCCAAATAGTACAACATCCGTTGGATCTTGCCATGCCATCACCGTCAGATCTCATTCGAGATCTAATCTCCACCGTAGATCCTCGAAACATCATCGCACGACCAAAGGCTTCCATGTGGATTAGTGAAATCATCAGCGTTGTCGGATTGCCTTAGCTGGGGTAATTTTGCTTTATACCCCTACACCTTTTGTATTTTATTTTTAGTATAAAACATTCATCCGTAGTTATTTTATTTTTGTAAAATTTATATTAAGAATCCTATATTCATGTTATTTCCATTTTAGTCCCTCGTCGCATCACCTCGCATGCTCGTGTGCATGGGGGGTAGGGATTTTGCAAGGGGGGCCCTTGGATTTCTTCTATTTTTGTTTAGTCCATTAAATGTTAGATACAATGTAATACTTTTGGTTAATTTGCATGCGGACCCTATAACTTTTTGTTAATTTCAAATATAACCCTAACAACATTATTAATTGAATAAATCTGGGCATTTTGTATGACTGGCCTTCTAGTTTTTTAAGGGGTTATTTACAAACAGGTCTCGGGCATGCATTTATTTTATTTTGTTCATTTTTATTTTATTAAAAACATGTTAATGCTCTAAAAATCTTAGGGAAATTAACATAGATGCCTTAGAATGCATTTCATCAGATGTAATTCTATCTAAGCATTTTTTTATATTTTCCTATTTATTAAAAATCATCAACATAGCATTTATTTTCTATCTACATTTAAAAATGCATAAAAAATATAAAGGTACTTTTGAAAAAAATCCGTAAAATTTGATAGTGTTTATTATTGTATTTTGTATCTACAGACCAAAAATCCTAAAAAATAACAAAATAAAATCATTAAAAATTAAAATATCAAAAATCCTTATAAAGTTATAAAAAATTATAGAAATACAAAAAATGTTTGTTCTATTTCTAAATTTTATTTATTATATATCATACATTAAAATAGTTTGGGTAGATTTTGGGATTTTTATCTATTTTTAAGATCTAAAACCATTCGGCATATTAATATAAGTCACTATTTTGATATTTTTATCCAATTAAAAATAAAAAATAATAAAAATTCTAAGGAAAGTTCAAAATAAAACAAAATATAAAAAAGATAAAAATATCTCATTTTCTAATTTTTAGTACTTATAGCTATATCTGTACATATAAAAAGGTCCCATCTATTTATATAGCTATATTTACTTATATTAGTATTATTATTATAAAAATATCAAAAATATTTTCAATTCCCTTAAAAACTAAAAGTGATTGTACTTTAGGGTATTTTCCCAATTTTATCTTTATTTTATATTTTAATTATATTATATATATCTTATTACTTTATATCTTTTTAAAAAGAAAAATAAAATAAAATTCAGAAAATATAGAACGAAATTAAAAATCATAAAATAAAAAACAAATCAATATAAAAATATAAAAATCCATAAAGAATTAAATATTAAAAACCCACACAAAAACACAAAAAAGATAAAGAGGATAATTTTGGAATTCCATCTCCTACTCTATCTTGTGTGCTCCGTGTATTCAACCCTTACAAATACTTACACTTTACACATTATTTGCAGAGTAATAATAAATTTTAACTCCACATTTTTGCTTAGTATTGCTTCATCTATTTATGGATTAATTGTTGTCCGAATTCATGGTTATTGTAGGTCGCTTCGGCGATTGTATTTTCGCCTTGTGTGGAACATACGACCCATCGAATTCTTGGATCAACAATTGAACAACCACATTTCAATTAGTCAATCCGTCAATTGTTAGCCTAATACCACATTATAAATAATATTTTATGTGCGCTGAACATATCCGAACAACTGTGTACCATCTAGGTTGGCCTGTCATACAAATTTCTTCTAACAAATGCACATGTTGCATGCTCGACCTATAGTATGTACTGTTAGAATTTTGGTCCTCTGCGATTCTTGAGATGACATACATACACAAGATTATATCGTAGTATCTTGTTAATTCATTGTGATTACAAGATTGCAAGTGTGGATCTCAACTCAACACGATTGTGTTAAGCCATCTCTCTAAAGCAAAAGCAGAAACTCAACTTTGTTATTTCTTGTTCGAAAGACTTGTAATAGTTTGTCGGTATCAGATTTACAAAAGTTGTAATTGCAGGAAACTTCAGCCAACAGTTTTCATTTGGAGAATGTCAAGCTTTCATGAACTTATCGATCATACTCTGACATTGATCGATTCTGCCTTATCAATCATATGTATTTCATTGATCGGTCACTTCTTACCGATCATGTATCTTGAAAGTATCAATCATCATTTGAACACCATCCAAACGATCACCAGCTGATCGGTCATAGCTATTTAATGATCATGGTGATAATAATGTGGAGTTTGAGAATGAACAACTTTCTGACTATTGTGCCAAGGCTATGGTCAAACATGAATTTTCTACATCCAAAACAATAGCTTAGAACAACATAGTTGAATGAAAAATTCCACTCTTCAGGAATGTGTCCGTACAATGCTATGCGAATCTAATATGCCGAGATATTTTTGGCCTGAGGTCCTAGACACAACCTACTATATCTTAAACAAGATTTATATCCGATAGGGATAAAAGAAGATGTCCTTTGAGCTCTATTTCGAACGCTCACCAAAGATAGGTTATTTTTCGTGTTTTTGGAAGTAAGTGTTTTATTCTCAACATTAAGGACAACCTTGAGAAGTTTGATCTTAAGAGTGGAGAGGCATTCTTACGAGGTTACTCTTCAAATAACAAAGCTTATAGGATATTCAATTAGTAAACAATGATTATAGCAGAAGCGGTCATCGCTTTAATTGATGAGAACTTTATCAAGACTCCTCAAGTACAAGAATTATAATTCAAGGATGATGCTCAAGTTTGTTCTTCCTTGTTCATCTAAGGACCCGTAGATTAGAGGACTAGCCTAGATCTAATATGGGTCATCCAATTAAGACAAAATGTTGTGTGCCCAGAGCCTTCCGATCATAAGTGGTGCCACGTGGGAGATCTATGACAGTCCATCTCCACCATCACACACTCCTCACTTGTGCCTCTTGGGGTAATTTCATTGAAGAACCAGTGTTATTTGTATTCCTTTAAGTATTGTAGGTAGTTTTTTAAATATATTATTTTCAGTGAAAATTACAAGCATGACCTTAAACTATGTGTTTATTACATTTAGGTTCTTCCGCCTCACGTGTAGCCCCATGTGAGGCATTGTGTATATTGCATGTATGCCCATATATTATTTAGACATGTCCTTCAATGAAGTAAATGTTTCTATAAATTATAGATTGGTGCCCATAAATGGTGGAATATTTATCTTCATAATTTTTATAACTTAAAAAGTTACAGGAAGATTAATTTAAGTACATGTAACCTTGCTTGATCTCATATATTTTTCGCATAGCATTTTAACTCATTTTCTTACTTATTAAAAATATAAAAACATGCTTTTATTCCATGTCTAAATATTAAAGCTTGTATAATTAGAAAAACCTCTTTTAAAATTCCTAAGAAATTGATTATCTATATTATCATATATTACCACATATCCAAAAGAATCCCTAAAAAATACAAAGTATACACCTTAACAATCACAAAACCCTAAAAATCTTATAAAAATTTTAAAAATTCAAGAAAATACAAAAATATATCTTCTTGTTTGTGAATTTTTTATTATATACACAATATTTAGAAATAGTTTTAGGTTAACTTTTAACTTATTTATATTTATCAAACCTAAAACAGTCTTAGCTAATTAATTAGTTCATTATTTTATATATTTTATTACCTTAAAAATATAAAAAATCAATAAAAATTCTATAACAATTATCAACAATAGAGAAAAATATAAAAAATATAAAAAAATTTTATTTTTTGTATTTTGACCTTATTTATGTATATTAAAAAATCATAGGTATATTATATACATTATATATTACTTATATTATCTATAATATATGTATTAGTACATATAAATTAATTCTTTAAATATACAAAAGAAATTAAAATTTTGCAAAATTTAAAAGAAAATATAAAAATATAAAAAACAATAAAAAATTCATAAAAATCAATATAATTAAAATTCCACAAAAAATATAAAAAGATAAAAATAAAGTAAACAAGGACTTGATATTGATTAGAAAAAAATTAATATTAGATCCCAATCTATAGACTTCACTCAATGAGTTTGACCTCAACATTGCTTCTCACTGTACACATTTTTGTAGAGTTATAATAAATCTTAGCTCACGCATTTCAATTACTTATTTGTATTGTGGGTTAATTGTTGTTGATTCGCTGGGATTGAATACCACATGTCGTAAAAGCATCCAACACAATGATCATTGGATCTGATTTGTCGGACATCGTAGGCCCTACAAGACTGGACCCATGGTACCTTGATCTTAGTTGATCAACAAATGGTGCAGTTGCTGAGGAGCAACAAAGTATAGATTGATTATTTAAGTTTGCTTTATATGATATTTATCTACATGCTTCTATCTCTTTTTGTTTATATATACATAGATTTTATGGCACATCTCCTTGTTTGGATTTATTGTGAGGGTCCATGGATCGAGGAGGACTTCTTAGGAGGACCTGAGCAACCTTACGAGACGGAGGCCAACTATTCAACCTAGCCGGTAGGAGAGAACAACAAAGAAGAACCATGAGCCATATAGAATAGTTTAATATAGATTTTTTTATTTTTGGTAAGAGAGTTTGAATTAACGCAGATCAAGGACACTTGGACATTACAAGCCTAGTTTACCAAGTGCTTGTTCTCTTGGGGGGGGCGTGGTTTTCTCGTGTTTTCCTCACCTTCTACACTTTATTCCTCTCTATTTTTTTTCATTGTTTCACTTTATTTCTTGTGATTTGTATTTTCTGTCTTTTTTTCTAGTTCATGTCTTCATCGATTAAGTCCTTTGACACTTAGGGTTGCTTGCTCGGTATCTATGTCCAAATCCCTAATTATCTCATGTGCCTATAGGCTCTGATTCATAAGCTTTAAGGATATCTCCGTAATTTTTCCAATATTGATAATGTGATTATCAAGTTAATTAATCAATAAATAAAAGCAACAATATTGACTATCTACAATTAATGTTGGGCGTGTACCATGTTGTACATGGAGGCAATAATTTATTGAGTTTTAATTGATTTAGGATGTAAAAAATTGTTGCTTATTTATTATTATATAATTGAATTAATTGAAGATAAAAAGAGAGATAATTTTTATAAAATTGGGACTTGCTCTAAACCCTTGATTGAGAATCCAAGGGACAATAACACACATATGGAGCGTGTATTGTAAGTATAAAAGGAGAACAATGCTCTCTCTTTTGCAATAATTTTTTAAAAAAGTACCTTAGAATTCCTTGCCCCTTGAGATATGGAAGATTCTTGAGAGTCTAAATCTCTCACACGCCTCATCTTATTGCCCTGGTTTATGTCGGGATTCATGGAAAGCAACATGATTCATCTCTGCACCTACGAGAGAGATATATGCATATTATAATTTATGATTTCTTAATGCACAAATTATTGTGCTATATTTTATAGTTAATATGATGAACTGACATTGATTTAGCAAAAAGTTTATTAATTATTATGTGTTTTCGTGATGCGTAGTGAATAAATTTTTATGTACTCCATTTGATTGATATCAAAGATTTAGTTTTGAGATTTGGATTGAATTTTGATCGATAAACAATCGGCTAGATTATCCCGATTATTGGGTAAATTGTCTTGCGACAGTTTTGACGACTCGAATGATTTGGTAACTTTCAAACTTGCTATTATTCTTCCCTATTTTAAACATATTTTTGGGATATATATGAGATGTAAAAGATTTGGAATCCTACCAAAAAGATGCACTAATTATTGTCACATTCATGAGAAGATTTGAATGTTAAAAACGATTGCAGGCTCTAATTTCGATCAAAGAATGTAACAAGAAAATATCGATTTTTTATATATTATTTTTGGATTAATAACATGATAAAATACTTATCAATAAGTCATAAATCAAGTCCCTAATCAGTGAAAAATTTTTCCATGCGATTACGGTTGTGCGGTCTCAATAAATTGGATTTCTCCATAGGCAGAGTTGGAAGAGGACTCGATTATTTTAACTGTTTTGCTTCTCATATTTTGGGACTCAAAATTGATGGAAATATATTTGATATAGTTACATCATGAGTTAGACCTAATATTTTGGAACCATTCCCTAGCAACAACGTCATTTGATGAACCACATTTTCACCTAAAATGCAACTGTTATATAGGAGGTATAAATTAATTTAATAAAAACCACACTTTCGAATTTGGAAAATTTAACTTGGTAAGTATACAAAGGTTGAACTCTGAGAACAATGTTCTTTTGTGGAATGGTTTAAATTAGCCTAGTATTTAATTATTTGCAATATTAATTTTGATGTCAGAAAAAAATCTCACAAAGAAAGTTTAAAAATACATAAATAAAATAAAGAAAAACAAAGAGAGGAAGGGATGGATATGTGATGATGGATTTTTTTACCCAAGAAATATAAGTGACTTCAAAAGATTTTCACAAGTCCATGGAATAATTTCAAGAGAGATGTTTCAATCAAAAATCCAAGCTACGAGCTAAAAGATCAATAAAAATATATCCTTGTAATTTTTGAGATCAATTATTTATAATATTTCTCTAGAAGATATTTTACCTATAATATAATCCTCAAAGAAATAAATTTTAATCACAAAGAAGTCAGGGAATGAATATCATGTAGCCTCCTAAGTTTTAATCCCCGCAAGAAGATAAACTTCCTTAAAATATGAGTACAAAAATATGTCAAATTAAGCATGCTTAGATCATTTTAATCATCAAATAATAACTTATTTAGAACGCCCCTGATCTGTTCACAAATGATATAAAATGATAACGCACAAATTGGATAAACATTGTGAGAGTTATGAAATAAAGAAGTTTAGGGACTTAGATGCAATAAAAGTAAAGTTTCTATCTCAAAATGGTCATTAGGAGAGCTTATCTGCAATTATTCATAGTCTGAGGGGAGCTACGACAATTTATCCCAAGTAGGGGCATGCATGTAATTTCTTAGACTTTTAGGGGCACTCACGTAAAATGGCCCATGTCACGTGTGTGCGGTGCATGACTAAGCTCTTCTATAATTTTTAGAGAGGTCAGGGGCGTTGGCGTAAATTCTCCACAGCTCATGCGAGACACGTAGGGCGACGTAGGCTCGGAAGATGCTTCGGTGCCGTACCTCCACATGGTTGTCTGGTATTGATTTACAACACCAAGGTGTGGAGGGTTGGATCCAAAGCATGGAGCGAATCTGGAGCATTTATTCTCTTCATCTAAAGACAGCTTTGGGTGTGACTGGAGGGCTGGGATCGAGGATGGAGCTTGATCATGCGATATTTATTGTACGAGACTCCTTTCTTTAGTTCTTCTTCTCCGATGATCCAACATATGATGTAGAGACAGTAGAGTGGATGTCGTTGTCCTCTGTTGGATGATGCACGACCGACATCGTGAACTCGAGGAAGTGCTCTGGGAATGAGACCTGTAAAGGCAAATGATAGCTCAAGCTTTTGCTTGACTATGCTGTGACAGAAATAAAAGAGGCAACGGTTGCTCCTCCTATTAGGAATGAGGGAAGAAGGAGTAGAACTGCAATGACGATTCCACTGTAGGTGATAGGTCGTGGATATATATGATAAGAAGGGAGGTCAGAGAGATAAAGCTGGTCGTCATGGTAAGTTGGCTTTGCAGGTGAAGTTGCGTAGCAGGGAAATCGAAGAAAAAGAAACATGAAGAAGAATATGCCTAGATGGGATTTTATTGATGCCTGGAGAATGAAGGGGCTCAATCTCGCTCCAGCAGTTGCCTCAGAGGTCCAACGAGCGAGTCCTCGAAGCTCTGCTGCAAGGGGAGAAAATACACGGAGAAGGCTCTGTGGATCTCATCGAAAAGGGGGCTTGGTCGGAGGTGGGGCACTGTCACCACCCTCGTTCTTAGCTCTCTCTCTCTCTCTCGATTAAATTAATGAATGACGGATGCCGATAAAGAAGGTGGTAGTTGAAGCTTTATAGGCGGAGGAGGGTAACGGTTGGAAGAGAGGCATTTTATACAAGGGGGGTTTGATGAGGGGGATCCGAGCTGAAGATAGGTAACAATTGGAGTATTGGGTTTGGTTTGAGTTTAGGGTTTTCGGTGGTACAGTGGAGTAGTAGAAAGATGTAATGAGGAGAAGTACTAGAGGTAATCAGAGTAAAGTTGGTCGGAGAGATGATGGGTTCAATGGAGGAGGAGCGGTTGGGAGTGGAGCATGCGACAGATAGAGGTTGATTCACATATGGGGGAAGAGATGGAGGTAGGCGGCGACTAGAGGTACTGTTGGATCATCTGAGATCCAATGCATGGTGACAACGAAGGGGAGTCATGTGCGATGCACGTGAGGTCAGGGATCTTGCGCGGGGCAGATCATGGTCGTTGGATCAGATCTGACCCAACGACCTGGGAGTCGGGCGATAACAGACAAAGAGGGAAGATCGGATCAAGGGGGTGGTTTGATCGAGTTGTGAGGTGGACGAATGGTTGAGAGCCATGTGACATGGAGTAGTTGACTAAAATGTTGACCAATGAGTGAAAATAAGAGAAAATAAGGGATAAAATAAAGTAAAAGTTAAATAAAAAAGTGGTCAACATTTGTTTGTCTCAATGATATCTACAACTTTGATGAAGGATCAAAAAGCAGAAGAAGTCATTTGTACAAAATATATTTTTGTATGGGTATTAATTTGCCAATTAACCCCTACATTTTTATGTTTTGTATTTTTTTATTTTTAATTAGATTATAATCATAAGATTAATATACACACAATTAATCAGAATTCTATGGATTTTTATAGGTTAATAAAGAAATATAATATACTAATCAAAGATAAAATATGTATAATACATACAAAGTCAGATCTTTTTTTCTTTAGATTTTGTGATTTTTATGAAATTTGTTTCTTAATGCCAAGCTACCGAATGAATTGAAGAATATAAGTGAGAAATAATTTAAAATAATTATTTTTTGCACATAAAATAATGAGCACAAGTTGACTAAATATTAGGATTTATTATACATATACTTTAACCCTGATTTCTTGCACAATTAATAAAGCTAATTAATCAATTTTAGGAGGTTTAATTGATGATTTATAAAAGAGATTTTGTTAAGATCTTCTTATAAAGTAGATGAACCATGGATTCATCAAGAGCCACCTTCATTTGAGCACCGAAGCTCAAGAAGAAGATGCTTGGCTCACATAGAACCCATAAAAGTTTTGTTTTAGACTTAAACTACATGTAGTTATCCCCTTTCATATTTATTGAGCTTGAATTTAGTTCTAAAGAACACGTAGATCCTAATATGTGAATAATTGATGGGTTTATGTGATCTATCAAGTTTTTAATGGAAGGAGATTAAGAACACAATAGAACAATCTTCAAAGTGGGTGGAGTGTATTTAATATCCCCATTGAAACTTAACTTATGAGGTTTACTTTTTTTCCGTGTATCGAACCGTGATAAAAACTTCCCTATTACTTAAATTCAAATATAGCAAAATCTTTCCAGATTTACACTTTAACCGAGTTTCGTAGGTCAAATCACGAGATATTTATTTATATCAAGGATCTACTTTCATGCAATTGTATGGATATTTAGACAGCCCATTTTTCTAGTGATTAGCAAAGTCCCGTCATTGTTTGAGGATGTTTGCATGTCTAACTTATCCTTTAAAGGTATCCTTTCTTTTCAAATAGATTTGTGTATTAGCATCGATGGAGGTTTATATACTGGGAGGAGCAGTTCCTCTGTTGTTACTAGAGCTGTTCAAAAATTCAGGGTCAAGCGGGTACTCAGCTTGACTCATACGTTTTGACCCTTGATATAATTATTAGAAGAAATATAATATGGTATCTTAAATTTAATTCAACTGGAAATATTCGTATCTAAATCCGTATCGATTTTGAAATGAATATAGATGTATAGGGTGGTTCATGAGGTATGGCCTAATCGAAATCAACATTAACTCAACCCCTAAAAGAACGAACCCGACTTGAACCCGAATATATATGGGACGGGCATGGGCCCTTCCCACCCCGCGGAAACCCGGTTTGGTCCGAATCGACCCACTTCCCCATTGTAGTTATTTTATAATTTATATCAATTGTGGAATGACATTGTATCAAAACAACAATTTAAGACATTAGATAATAGAATGGTAATATTGGTTAAATGAGAAAGATGATGAATACGACGATAAATCGGATACAATGATAAATTAGATACGAGTCTACATCTTTGCGAGTATAAATAATTTAAATAATACAATTAAATTATATACGAGGTATTGCATATTAAATTATATATGAAGCATTGTATAAATCTGATACGAGGCATTATATATTAAATAATACAATTTAAGACATCGAATCGAGCACTTTTGCAAAAAAATGAGCTAGTGGATACGTTGATAAATCGGATACGAGGCTACACATTCGCAGGTATAAATAATTTTACCGTGGAAAAAATTAATAATATTTGAATTATTTTTTTTTGCAATACATTATGAATAAACGGATACGTCAATGAATTGGATACTCGAGCATACATATCTATGTTTCAATTGAAGGCTCATGCAATTCACATATTGTCTAATGTCTAATTAATCCCCTCTTAGTTAGGGACGTAAGTAATCTAATACATGGACATTTTTATTTTTTTGATTTCAATGTGTAGCTCACCACATTTTTGATATCTATTAAAAGTATTGAATAGTACAAGAATACGATAAATGGTTTCATAAATAATTTGTTCAATTTAATGATATGTTATTCCAATAAATGTATATAGATGGATGATGTGGAAATCATTTTTTCTTGGAAGAGATATTTCGCGGGTACCCGTGGGTACCGGTTATCCATTCAAATGAACCGGGTACCCCTTAGATACAGACACCCGTTTGAACGAGTCGGATCGACTCGTGACCTGATCATAATGGATCGGGGCGGTTAAATGTGTGAACGGGTCGGGTACCTGCCCCGTGAACACCCCTAGCTATTACAGCACCTGCTGTAACGTAGGAGAGCCGCTTGATGGGCATCGGACCATCCTCGGAAGGGGTCGGGAGTGGCTGGTGCACATCCCGATACCCATCGAGCGGCTTTCATGCGTTACAACATGTGCTGTAATGGCAGAGGATCCACTCGCTTGGTGTACTAGCGCATGTTAAGGTGCACCAGCGTATCATGCCCCCTCTCAGACACACGATCTAAGCCGCATATACCAGTATGCATGGTATTTGTTAGTAAGAGAAGAACATATATTCTACTTGAGCCCATATAGTAGGGGTGTACCTATAGATAGATCCTTCAAATAAGGAATGCTGCCCCTCATACTTAAGCTCTTGGACCCCATGTTGAAGGTGCAAGATCAACCTCGAGAGGCAACTGAACAACCATAAGGGCTACGGAAAACACGTAAGCTTAGATGCAGGGTATAACAACAATGACCTCCCAAATCGTGCAACTATACTGGCCACTCGTCCGACGAAGGCTCAAAGTTTTTTGACAACATAGAGGACGTGTAGTATTTTATATATATTTCAAGTATATTAAGTGTATATTATATATATATAATATTTCATTTTGATTTGATTAGTCGGTTCAACTATTTTTTTCACCGGTCTGATTTAATCCGATTTTAAATAATGATTACATCATCATTTGGTTGAACCGATTTGATTACATGGTTCGACCCGATCCGACCACTTAGCAAAGTTTCCAGTTCGGTTCAAAAAACCTTGGTAGTAAGACACATCCATCCGAGAGGAGCAAAAGATGGCCACATCACGATTGCCTGGGGGATCTAATTCCCTAATAGGGACATGTCGATTTAATGCAAGATAATGCAAATAGAGTGGAAATAGAGGTTGAAAGAAAAAAAAACTTATGGCCCAGCGAAAGCAAGGATAAAACATGCTTATGAAAAAAAACTTATGGCCCAACGAAGGCAAGGATAAAACACGCTTATGACCTCAAAATCCATATATAAATTCTTGCACTCTAACACTATATAATTAGGGTGTAACATTGGGTCCGCCAGACTCAGATCAGATTCTGATCCGACATGCGAAAGCTCGGACTCGATCTGAATCCGATATATAAATGGGCCAGGCTGAGCTCGAACCCGAAGTACAAATGGGCCGAATCCGGGCTCTCATATTTCAAAATATCACGCTCGAGTCATATGCTACCATCTTTAAATAGTTTATAATCTAACAAACTTTTGCAATATGCTATTACTAAATTTAAATTCCATCACGATTCGATCACATGGAAAAGAATTCCGCAAAATATTTCCAGATTTGAAAAATCCACGTACAAAAGTCCACGTGTAAATCATATTAGAATCAAGAGTAAATTACACAAAAGTTCTTGAACTATACACACAATTTCAATGTCGTCTCTCAACTTTCAAAAATAACAATGCGGTACCTAATGTGTTATTTCGATCACAATGTGATATTTTACTAACGGAAAGACATGACGTTCGTTAAGTGGTGTGGTGAGGACAAAATTACCCCCCAAGTAAAATCCATCATCCCCAAATCCTTAAATCTCAAACTTGTCCATACTTGTATCCCCACAACTACCGCCACCTTTCCAAGCTAGGGTTCCAAGGCCATATGAGTTCAACCTCCATGAGGGCTCTGAGTTACATGACCGACAACAGAGGTGCACCAGGCTTGATAGAGAGGGTGTGTGACTGGAGGCGGAGGTGTGAAACCGACAATGAAGGTGCGTAAGGGCTTGGCAGAGGGGTGAACAAGAACAGATGCACGGTTTAATGTTGACACCTATCAAATTTAAAATGATTAACATACTAACCAATAGTCAAAATCCCATAACATCATAACATTATGCCATGATTAATCTCCATAACATCATGAAATTATGTGTTTTAATGATACAGATAATCTCCATAACATATCACGACATTATGCAATCAGATTCAATTTTATATTTGTCTCAAATGGTTTCTTAGAATCTTTTAGACAAATTCTTCCCCAACTATTCACGAAATCTCTCAAAGGAAAATCCATCGCCTCTTGATGATGAAGCCCCTTCCTTCTCATGGTCAAAACACATCCCTTCTGCTATCTGAAGCCCCTTTGCAGGTCGAATCTTCACCGCAAGTTGTAGCTCCTCCTCCAATCGAAGCCCCCTCCTTTGGTCGAAGCTCCACCGTCGATCGAAGCCCTTCCGCCTGTCGAGCCCTCACGCATGTCCAGGATTTCTAGAATCCTATTTCAGTTGAGAGGGAACTTGTGGGGGGGGATACGAGAGATGTATTGGAAATTTTTGGGTTGAGTTAAGGATTTCGGATTTGGTTCTTTATGGGTATTTTCGTCCGACCATTGTTGGAATTGACGGCCATCACCTATTCCCGTTAGTAAAAGATCACATTGTGACCGAAAAATACATTAGGTACGATATTGTTACTTTTGAAAGTTGAGGGACGACATTGAAATTGTGTGTATAGTTCAGGGACTTTTGTATAATTTACTCTAGAATCAAATTGGGGGACATAAATGTATAGTCAAAAACATCCAATATTTTCTCCATCCATGAATAGTAATATTATATCATAACAATGCATCCAATATTCATATATTATAGATGAATTATATCATAACAATAAATTGGAAACAAAATGCTACTTCATGGAACCAAAATAGGTGCAGGTTGAGCCCCACCCGAACCCGAACTTGATCCCACGAGCCTTGGGTCAGGCCCGAGTCCTCGATTTACTAAAAAAGTGGGCCTCGATTCGGCCCAAAGTGTCCATATCCTTCACAAAGCCTACAAAAAATTGATGAGCTTGAACCGAGCTTTTTCGGATTGGGCTAAGTCGAGCACAATGCTTCACCCCAACGCTAACCGAGTGAGTTTTATGGTAGGTTACTTATATTACAACTATAAAATAACGATCCAAGCACACAACATACAAACAATACACAGTGAAGGCAACATTCATGACTCCACAAGTGTAGCGGGAAAGCCAGCATGACATCGGGTGTACTCCTGTTCTGGACAGCCAACACTATCATACCTCGCAACACTATCCGAACCATTGATATGCTTTGCGCAAAGTTCTTATGGAATCGGAAGTTGCATGACATCTCTTGGGCCACTATTTGCCTCCCAAAATCTGAGGGGGACTTGGTATTAGATCGCTGGACACGCTTCAAAGGGCAATGATAATTTCCTGGTCTTGGCGGCTGTTGAGCTCAGATGGTTCTATTTGGGCGAACTACATGAGGAAGAAATTCCTCCACTCCTCCGCCTTCTGGGACGCTCAACCAGCCCCCACTCACAGTGTGATATGGAAGGCCATTCTACGAGCAAGGGAATCCTTCGCAACCGTTGTTCAGTCTTCTTCTCCCCTCTACGGTGGACTCTCTCCACATCAGGCTACTCATTTGCAAGTGCGGTCGAACTTGTCCGCCAGAAAGATTCGATCAAAGCTTGGGCACCTTGGATTTGGAGAAGAAACATCCCACCTAGGTTCTCCTTCACGCTGTACAGGGCCTTGAAGGAGAGGTTGCCTACCTCGGACCGTCTTGCTAGATTTCAGATCGCCCCCCTCGTTTTGTTACCTGTGCCTCACTCACCCCGAATCTCACAAGCACTTGTTTTTTGAGTGTAATGTTCTCCTCTGCTATCTCGGAATCCTCTTGTTCCTCCCTCAATCTGACGTCGCCTCCTCGGCAGCACCTTAACGAACTATTGACCTGGCTGGCCACCGCTCAGGTTCACTCAAGCTGCGATTTGCTTGCACTCACGCTCGCTACAGTGGTTGGCTGCATCTGGGAGGAAAGGAACTCTCGTTGGGCTTCGGGTGTTCATAGGCCCCTGTAGTGGATTGTTTACAAGGTTGTGCATACTTGTCGTTTAATACTTTGAAAGATACTTATATCGAGTTTTTTGTTTCCCACTTGGTCGTTTTTTATTTAGTCCGGCTGTGGACGAATTTTTGGAATGGTGACGATCTTTCTGGTGTCATGGATGTAACCATGGCCGACAGTGCCATTTTGTAACTATTTTTAATGGAATACTTATATACCCTTAAAAAAAGTGTAGCGGTGAGAAAGACAGAGATCACTACGAAAAAATACAGTACACGATACATTGAAATCCCAGTCAACCAACAGCTGCAAACATTAACCAAGGGGGACAAAGATCGTCCAAGGTACCTAAGAAGGGAACATGCTCTTCATTCATTGGTCTACTCAGATTTTAAACGAAGGATAAAATCTACTCCCCCAAAGCCAATCTACTCCCCCAAAGCCTCATCCCGAGAGATTCTGTTTCCCTGTGGAAATCTTCACGTTTTAATGACTACAGTGTGTCAGTTTCAGCCTACTCAAATTCGATGCGGGGGAGACCAACAGAAAGTTGCGACAAAAGAAAACCAGCAAACAATAATGCCTGTGGGCTCGACCACACCATGACATATTCATTAGTTCATCATGTGACACTTGAAAAGTACTTCTTGGTTCTTACTCACATCAACGACCCCACGCTATAAAGTCTGTATAACTGTGATGTTGTTTTCTAAGTTTTATCTGCTAAAATCCACCTTTCACTCCCATTCGTTTCCTCCATTTAATCTTCAACATAGATTACTTAATCCGACGATCCAGTTGTCCTGAAAAGATAGTATAATATCAACACACACTATGGTCATGGGAAGTGCAACTTCTGTACATCTTCTCCCTTTTCTGACTATTGAAAAAGCTCTCTGGGCCTACAGGTACAAGGATGACACACTACGTTGTCCCAGATGCGATCTTTATCATCAGATGTGATCCAATGGTCGGTAAATAGTTCCACCTTATATCGGGGAGTAGGTTTTGGGATGCTTCATCGTCAAGAGAGATACTGAAATCAAATCAGTTTGATCGGATGATGACATCATTCTGTTAACTTGGATTAAATACTGAAACTCTAAGGTGCCGTTTGGGTAGTGGGGGTTTAGCCCCTTACCCCATTCTTTCTCTTTCCAAGTGGGTCACACATTTTTCCTTTTTTAAAATATTACTAATTTTATTCCATCTATTCCATCAAAAAATAATATATTATACCATCATATCATATAAAAATTATAAACTACTTCAATTCTACTCACTTTTTCAAACTCCAATACAATCACATCACAATAACTACTCACTTTTTCAAACTTCAATACAATGATATCACAATAAACCCATTTCTAACCCACACCCAGTTTAACCCTCTATCCAAACCCCAAAATCCAAAAATGGGTTACCTACAACCAGTTTAACCCATCTAAACCCACTATCCAAACATACCCTAAGACCCCGTTCGGCAACAAGGTTAACCCACCCCCGGGGTGGGTTAACTATCCAAACCCATATTTTCTCCCTCCACGTGGGCCCCACTTTATTCCTTTTTTTAAAAATTAAATAAATAAAATTTACATCATCAATCCTATCAAAAAATAATATATTATACCATCATCTCATATAAAAAATATAAACTACTCCACTTCTACTCACTTTTTCAAACTTCAATACAATCACATCACAATAACTACTCACTTTTTCAAACTCCAATACAATCATATCATAATAAACCCACTTCTAACCCACCCCCAGTTTAACCCTCTATCCAAACACCAAAACCCAAAAATGGGTTACCTGCAACCAGTTTAACCCACCTAAACCCACTATCCAAACACCCCCTAAAGAAAAAGTGGTCAAGCCGACCACGCATATCGGGTGTTTCAACCAAAAACAATACTTTTAGAATCAAACCAGTGAAAACCAGGTTAGATGGACTAGCCCAGACTCGATTCAGTGGTCTAATCGATCAAACCGGACCGATCCAATCTGATATCAGCAACACTCTCCACACTACTACATCCCGTATGACTTGAACCTCTTACCTTTGGGTATCGGATGGCAAAGAACGTGAAACGACCGGGTCTACTTGCAAAATGGTAAAATATTTCGAATATCTGTATAATCTCACTTGAAATAATTTGGAGATGGATGGAACCCATCCGTAGTTACTACGATGGTAGATTAGTACACAAGTGGGCCTGTTTTTTTTTGAATTTTTTTCAATGCTCAGTTAAATACGGGTGAGAGGCAACGCAAGTGCTCATTGACTTGATTTATATCTAGCCGCGACTTGTCAAAAAGTTTGATTTTCTTTCTACCAATTTGGAAAAATATTCAGAAGGAATCCGGAGGATAATCTTATTCTGGAACCACCCTCGCAGAAACCGCAAATTATCGAAGCATATTTATTAACATTTACAAGAACTTTGTGTAGGGAGTGAAAGATACGCTTTAAGAAAGCGTCTAACTGTAACCCTAATTTTAACGTTGATAACCAAGATATTATATACAAAAAAAATTACCACAACAATTAGATAAGTATGAGATGATGTGTTGGAGTATTTGGTTGTGTGTCATATGAATTGTAGGTGGGTAAATGGATATATCAAGGATCCATTTATCCCATCCAAACCTTAATCTCACATCTAACAGTTTGGAGATATGAAGACTCAGTGGGAGCTATATATAGACCCCCACACCTTTGTAGTCAGATGAGAAAATAGAATGCAATATTTGCCCCTTTGAGGCTTCTCATGTTATTTCATCCCGCTCCTTAGACGTAGAGTTTCACGTAAAATCACATGTGTTATTTCAAGTTCTTCTCTTTTATTTCTGATACGCTTCCACATTCTCTATTTTCTAACATGATGCAACGGGGGGACATTTAAATGCACATATCATCCACCAGTCAATTGGGGTGAGATGTGATGGAACGAATAATCTCACGGATATTGCCGAAGCTTATCGAAACAACCACTTGACGGATTAACAAGTAGTCAAATGAGAAATCAAGCACAAAAAAACAATCACAAGCACAAGAGATTTTTAACGTGGAAACCCCCAAAATGAGAGGGGGAAAATCACGGGACCGACTTGACCAGAGCAAACTTCTCCACTATATGGTGATCAAAATAATTCTCTCTAAAGGATGTACAAAGCCAGAATCTTCTCTCCACGGTATCAACAATTAACCACATCAATACAGATAAAAGGGAAGGAAAATGGAGAAATATCGTCCAATAATGACTGCTCAAACTTACTCCATAATAGTTTAAATATGGCTCCTCTTCGGCATGTCTTTGGCGACGAACATCGACCCGATCCTTGCAATTTGAAGGTGGGGAATAGAAGATATTGATGCTCTAGTTCTCTCACGAACAGAACAACCACAACCCTCTACTTTTGGAGAAAAAATCATCAAATGTGTTGTCAGGGTTTTGTCCCACATAACCTTAACTTGCCCGGGCAAATTGCCCCACGCCCTTGGTGGAATTTTTGCAAACCCTAGAATGGGCTAGAAAAATGAGTGTCTACACAGCCCAACAAATCTCCCCCTCTGGCCCATGTGAAGGAGATTACCAAACAACAATCTCCATGTAAAGAATATGAACTCTTGAGGTCCAACATGATGTTGACCTCCCACATGTAATGGAACTCATCATCCAAACACTTATAGTATAGAAGGAGAAGTATGCTCCAATCCAGCAAGAGAGCGACAATTTTCAAACTTTCTCAATGGTAATGTCGTGGTCATCATGTATGCAATATTATCATTTGTGTAGTTTATATCAAGAACAAGTTACTCTTCTAGGACATCTCGCATACAATAATACCTCACATCAATGTGCTTGGACCTCGCATGAAAAATGGAGTTCTTATCAAGGTGAATGCCACTGTAACTGTTACAATAAATCACACACTTCTCCTGACCAAAATCAAGTTCCTGCATTACTTCTTCATCCACATCAACTTCTTAATCACCTCTGTAACTACACTGGACCTCTGTAGTGATAAATCAACCACTCTGATGACGAGATTGTCAAGAAACTATACAACATACCAATGATATCATTTAACCTAATATGGATCTTCTTCCAACAATATGACATGCCATGTTTGAGTCCGTGTAACCAAGAAGAATAGGATTCTCTACTCCAAAACAAAGAAAGTAACTCCTAGTACCTCAAAGATATCACAGGATTCACTAACTGCTTCCTAATGCTATTTCCCTGGATTTGAGATGAACCTATTAACAACTCCAACTACATGAGTAATATCTGACCTCGTACAAATGGTGACATACATGAGACTACTTGTGGCTAATGCATAATGAGTCTTTCGATATCTTTCTTATCTTCATTGTTATGTGTGCTATCTTTGGAGTTCGGCTTGAAATGCACTTCGAGAGGGGTGCTAGCTCACTTCGCTTCTCCATATTAAATATCTGCAGTATCTTCTCAATGTACTTTTCTTGGGAAAGCCATAGTTTCCTTGCATTTCGATCCCTTATGATCCCCATGCCTAAAATTTGGCTTGCATGTCCCAAGTCTTTTATAGAAAATAACTTACTCAACTCCTTCTTCAAGTAAGAAATTCTCCTACTGTTGCCACCAACAATCAATATATCGTCAACATAAAATCACAAGATGACGAAGCCATCGCCTTGGAGTTTATTTATGAAAACACAATGATATGAAGTAGCCTTGGAATAACGGTGCTACTCCATGAATGACTCGAACTTCTTGTACCATTGTCTTGGCATATGCTTTATGTCATATAGACCATTCTCTAGCCTACTAATGTGATCTTACTTTCCTTTGATTACAAAGTCCACTGTCTGTAACATGTAAAATTCCTCCTCCATGTTACCATGGAGGAAAGCTGTCCTCACATCCATCTATTGGACCTCCAAATCAAGGCTAGTTGCAAAATTAAGAACCATAGTGATAGAAGATATATTCGCCATAGGAGAAAATATCCTTAAAGTAAACCCCCTTCATTTGGTTAAAACCTTTCACACCTAACCTACCTTTGTACCTTGGGTTTGTAAAGTATTCATCATTTTTCAGTATATAAACCCACTTGTTCCTTAATGTCCTCCTGCCTTTGGGTAACTTGACAAGCTCAAAGCTGTGATTGTCATGAACGAAATCCATCTCTTCTTTCATGAATTCTACCCATTTCTCTTTATTTGCATCTTGTAGGGCTTCCTCATACCATTCATGCTTGCCGCTTTCTGTCAACAAAATATAGTCACGTATAGAATATCTGATGGAGGATCGCCTCTCCCTCACGGATCTCTGTGGTGGGAGAGCCTTAGTAAAAGAAGAGCTCTCAACATCCTGCCCCACCTTCATCATCATCATCATCACCTACATCACCACCACCACCATCATCATCATAAGTGGAGATCCATGGCACATCCTTCTCATCTCCCGCATCTGGCATTTGCTCAGTTGCATCGTCTGTCACTGCTCGTGGAGCACTATGCAAAGGAACTAACTCCACATCATCCGATTGATATTTTCTTGAGGAAGAACCTTTATGAGCCTTCTTGATGTCCTCGATGGTCTGATCTTCATAGAAGAGAACGTGCTAGTTCTTGATTAGCTTCTTTTCAACTGAATCATACAACTTATAGCCGAGCTCATCTTGACCATATCCCAAGAAAATGCATTGCTATGCCTTTACGCCCAACTTGGATCTCTCATCTTTGGGAACATGCACAAGTGCACGACACCCAAAGTTCCACAAATGGTTGTATGAGATATCCTTTCTACCATTTAAGGGTACATGTTAACATAAGTATAAAGTGCTTCACATCAAAAAGAGTTAGGTAACTTAGCCTTGGAAAGGAGGCATCGAACTCTCTCCATCAAGATTCTATTCATTTTCTCTACTACAACATTCAACTGTGACGTCTTGGGCGGGGTCTTCTAGTGACTGACTCCATGAGATCTGCAATACTCACCAAAATGCCCAATATACTCATCACCAATATCATTGCGGATGCGCTTCAGCTTCGTTTCATATTATCGCTCCACTAAAGCATGAAAGTCCTTGAAAAGCACCACGGACTCGGTCATTCCTCTTCATGGTATAGATCCAAAATTTACTTTAAAAATCATTAATGAATGTAACAAAATAAAGTACACCACAAAGAGAACTTACTTTCAACGGATCACAAACATCTGTGTAAACACGCTTTAATGGCTGCATCTTCCTTGAAGGTGGATGACTCTTGAAGGAGACTCTTGTCTGCTTTCCAGTAAAATAGTTGTGCATCTCTTTACCTTCTTTTCTAGTATATTCTTTCTCACCAAGCACCGTAGTCCCTTCTCGCTCATGTGCCCTAATAGTCGATGCCACAACTTAATGGATTTTGCATCTCCAACTACATGTGCAACACCATTGAAAATGGATACATTGATGATTTAAATACTTTTGCTATACTTCTTGTTACGAGCAATCATTAAGGATCCTAGAGTAATCTTCCACTGCCCGCCATCAAAAGTGTTGAGGTAGCCTTCATTATCAAGCTTGTATGCAGAGATGAGATTTAAGTACATGTCTGGTGCATACATCACATTTTTGAGCATCAACACCACTCATTAACATTCTTCGATGCAACATTACCAATGCCAACAATAGGGTCACTCCCATCTTTAATGTGCCAAAATAACTAGCTGTATATGAAGATAAAAACTATACTGAAATGTAACACATAAAGCATAACCATTATCAACAATCCAAGAAGTACCATCATGTGCGACATTCACCATCTCCTCATCACAGATAATGAAGAGCTCATGCTGTGCTGCTGTAGCAGCATTATCATTATTCTTTTTTTCATGTCGCTACCATTCTTGTTATCTCTCTTGAATTAGAAGCAATACTTCTTGATGTGCCCTTTCTTCTTTCAATAATGACACTCCATGTTCTGATATATGCACTTAAACTTGTTCATGCTATTATCACCGTCCTTGTCATTCTTGACTCTGCTCTTCCCATATTATCTATAACAAGAACATCTGAATGTGAAGAGGTTCCTTAAGTTTTTCTTCGCATCTCCTCATTGAGAATGTCAAACTCGTCAGTTTCGAAAGAAACAACCCCATTAATTGCAGAAATAATAAACGAGAATCTGAAAATCTTTCAAGAATACGATATAGTAGCAAGCAATAACAAGACCAACACCTAGTCCCAAACTTGATGCCCGTGCTTGTTAGCTGACTTGTAATGCCCTGAAAATCATCGAAAAAAATCCAACACAGAGCTGCACTTTTTGAACCCCAAGTTTATCATTTTTTTTGATAAAAAATTTATTACTTCCCTTCTTGGATGTATAAATATTTTCCAACTTCAACCATATGCTTCTGGAGTGACTTTCGTCTTGTATATGGTTGTAGACATTCTCATCTATAAACTATATAATGAAGCCACAAACCTGCTCATATTCAAATTCCTGTTCCTTGTCTGTTTTGCCTTCAAACTTTTGCATGAAAAATACGAGAAGGTGCATGACATTTACATATAAAAGAACCTTCATCTTATTTTACTATAAACTATAATTAGTCTCATTAGGACTAACCATCTGGCTTGAATCAAACTTTGTCTTGTAATCCACCATTGAATATGCTCTAATACTACTCTGATGTGAATGAAAAATCCCGCTGATATCGCGAAAACGTATCGAAACAACCGCTTGACAGATTAACAAGTAAATAAAACGAGCAACCAAGTACAAAAAAATCAATCACAAAGACAAGTACAAACACGAGGGATTTTTAACGTGAAAATCATGAGGCCGAGTAACTCGAACAAACTTCTCCACCATATGATGGTTAAAATAGTTCTCCTTAAAGGATATACAAAGCCAAAATCTTCTTCTCTAAGAGTATCAATAATGAACCACATCAATAAAAATAAAAAAAGAAAGAAGATGGATAAATGTTATCCAATGATGGCTGCCCAAATTTATTCCACAACAACCCAAATACAACTCTTCGGCGTGATCTCTGGCGATGAACCTCGGCTCGATCATTGCGATTTAGAGGTGGAGAAGAAATGAAACCTACAATAATTCTCTGAAGAACACAACAGCCACAACCCTCTACTATTGGAGAAAAAAATGGTCGAATGTGTTGCTAGGTTTCTATCCAACAGAACCTCAACTTGCATGGGTAAATTGCCCCCATACCTTTGATGGCGTTTTTGCAAGAATGCCTTAAAATGGGCTGGAGAAATGTGTCTGCAGTGCCAACAAGATGTATAATTTTACCACTAGATGTACATCTCTCTCAGGCAAAACTCATCCTTAGGGCTCGTTTGGTTCATGTGTTGAAACGAGTTGTAATAACCTCATGTGAATGGTAATTGTTTGGATGGTTATCAGAGTTGATTATAGGATTGGAGTAAAAAATGTGACGTGATATCACATTGATTTGTGATGGAATTCCAACTTAAGCATGATCCAAAATACAGGATGTAGACCGGGTTACTACATGGATAACCCTATAACCAACCTAGTCCTTAGATCTTTGATGAACGGCTGAGATAAGCATAACATGGCATGTTGGGCCTTCCTTGTGACGTGGCTGCACCAACCACGAGCTCAACGTGTTGGTAAAAAATAACGTGCTCAGCTCGGTGAATATCAATCTCTCTCTGTGGAATTTAGCCGCGGATTTCAGGGTAAAACACGTCGGCTACCAAACCGGAAAGAAGAGGTGTCCTGAAAAGCTCATCCGAGTAAAAGGAGATGTGCATCCCACAGAATCTAGACAAATATTTGTATGGTTGTATGTATGTGAAAGGAATGGCAAGTGGTCAGTCCATCAGTGGAGAACAGAGCAGAGCTGGCATGCCCCCATGTCAGGTTTGGGCTTTTATTGTGGAGGGCAGAGAAGGGTCAAGGCAGCCACTGTGCTCATCCCCCCTCGGGCAGACACCCTCCCCCTCTCCCCGTCTTTAAAGAACACACTCGAACCCCCCGCCACTCCATGGATGAGCAGTAGTGGAGAGACGAGAGCCGCTGGAAGATGGAGATGGGTTCCAGCCCCCTTGGTCCCTCTGGCTCCGGTGATTCGCTTAATGGCTTGAAATTCGGCAAGAAGATCTACTTTGAGGATGTGGGTAGCTGCCAATCCTCCTCCTCCTCTGGTGCCAAGAAGGGAAGAGGGACATGCCAGGGAAGTGGTGGCCTGCAGCAGCCACCAAGGTGTCAGGTTGAGGGCTGCGGAGAAGATCTGACGGGTGAGAAGGCCTATTATTGCAGGCACAAGGTCTGCATCATGCACTCCAAATCCCCTAAGGTGGTTGTTGCTGGATTGGAGCAGAGGTTCTGCCAGCAGTGCAGCAGGTGTGACCTCTTCCTTGCCTCCTCTTGAACTTCCTTGTTTTTGTTTTTTGGCTCCTATTTGATGTTGGGTTGATTTGTTCTTATAATATATTGATGTGGCCGTCTGAAGATTCCATGTGGCTCTCTCTGCATTTGTTAAATGTCGTGAAATCTTAAGATTTTTTTGATGTAGATCCTTATAATATGTTGTGCCTCTATCTTCTCTTGGGCTTGGTTGCAGATGCTGGTCACAAAAACTTGATGTATCTGGTGTCAGTGCATAAATGCGGATCATATCATTTCTGCGTGGAGTTTTTTTTCTTGAGTTCATGTAAATGTACACATGGATCCAACACAAATGCATCATTCTCACCTTCACAGTATGTTAAATTTGCCCATTTAGTGCGTCGAGGAGCCGGGATCTCATTTTCGTTTATATGGTTTCCGTCTGTTATTGACGTACGGATTAAGTCACATTTTGGCTTTTGCAGTTCGTCTATTCTTGATCAGGTCAATGGAAGCAGACAAACCACGCCATTTATCTGATATGATAAAGAAAGTTGGCTTAGGTATCTTATCCGGATCACTGAGGTGGTTTTAGTTTCCCATTTCTTGAGTTCCTCGTACATTGTGATTAAATAATCACAAAAATATGTCACCCATCTGTAAATGAATGCAGTTTATATTTTTGTGGATCTTGGACCTTCGTGATATATGGGTTTATTATGCTTAGGGTTGAGCATTGGGCCGGGCCAGCCCGATCCGGTCCGAAACCCGGCCCATGTAGCCCGGCCCGAACCCGAGCCCGCAAAGAATTGGGCCGGGCTTTGAGCCTTAATTCAAGCCCAAATGTATATTCGGATTCGGGCCGGGTTCGGGCCCTATCGAAAGCCCGATAACCCGGCCCGATAGCTCGGCCCGTTTCAAGGGCCCAAACTGCCCGGCCCATTAGCTTGACCCATTATTTATGCATATGAGTGATAATAGAATTTAGATGGATATTAAATTCTAAACATATTAAATTAGTAAAGTTAACAACCATCATTTTTATATATACCATCATGATAATAATTTACCATGTTAACAAACATATATTATAAACAATTATATTACATTGGTAATATATTTATCATGTTTAGAGCATGTTGTTGTACATAGCAAATTTGTATCATGGACATGATTCCTTAATATTATCAATGTGTAAAACATATTTGCATGTGTAAAGAATACTCATTTTTGTTGGGGATGGGTGGTGTATTTGTAAGATAAAAACAACCTCAATATGTCCCGGAGTTTCAATTTGGGCCGGCCCGGCCCGAACTCGGCCCATAATGTTTGGGCCGGGCTTGGGCTTGGGCCTAGATTTTGAAAAATAAAACGGGCCTAGGCCCGGCCCGTTAGCCCATATACTAAAATGGGCTTGGGCCGGGCCAAGCCGAACCCGGCCCATGCTCAACCCTAATTATGCTCTTTCTTCCTCTAGGCTCAAGTAACTCTAGCCTAAGCCAACTTTACTAATTCCCATACGGAAGACACACCATAAAGACTTCACAGAAATTCCCACATCATGCTCTCCTTATATGTAAGAATGGATAGATAACCAAGTAGGATATCCATCTGATGCATTAGAGTCCGTTGGGGGCTGATGACACGCCTAAGCACTCGGGTATAAGGTACTAAAAATAAGCCGTTGCGACCCAAGCGATCAGACGATGTCAATCAAGAAAAATGAACCACTTGAAACAGATAAAATCAATAAAATCACGAGATAGCGGTCCTGCTATGTGATTAACCTGGTATAGCACCCAGGGTCGAACTCAAGGAGCACGGGTTGGCCTCTCGGCCTACGAAGTAGTCAAAATAAAGGAGAAAATCTTTTTAGTGGTTTTTAATTTGTTTTATATTTTTTTTGGATTTTTAAGTAATTAAGAAAATAAAGAAAAACAAGGAAAAGCACACTTCAACAATTTATTCAAAGCATCAAAAATCAATCAAAAATTGGGATAAAAATCTTTTTTTTGTATTTTATATTTTGTAGTGTTTTTGGTGAATTTTTGAGAATTTTCTGATGTTTATTTTATTTTCTAAAAATCAAACAGTAAAGCTAACAGTGGGTACTGTCCAGCCGAGCCAAAAAGCCCTAGATAAAATATCTAAGGGCCTTAAAATGGCCTGGAAGTAATTTTTCTGTAAAGATGGTAAAACAAGGAAAATTTAGGTACCAATTTTATTATTTTTGGGTTTTTAATTTTTTTACTAGAATTTTTATGGGTTTTTGAGTATTTTTAAGTTTTTAGTGGTTTTCAGTGGTGAAAAATAGCCAAAATTGGCTAGAAAATCAAACTAAGCAAAACAAACAGTGGACAATTTTTTTTAATTTTTGGACACTATTTAATATTTTTTTGTGATTTTTAAAGTTAGACAGTAGCAAAACTGATTGTTTTTGAATTTTTAAAAATATCAAACGAGATCAAAAATGTCCTCAAAAATCCTCGAAAATCCTACACCATGACAGGAGCCATGTGTCAAATTTTCGTTGGATTTGGAGGTGATTTGATATTTTATTCAAAAATAGAGATAGGGCACTGTGCACAGGGACCAAAGTGCAAATACCCAAAGTTCTGGGGGTCCTGGTGCAAAATACCCAGCAAAACACGCGCCAAGCGCGTGCCTGGGGCACTCAGGGACCCAAATGTAAGAAAAATAAGTTCCGAGGGCCTATTGGTAACAAGTACCAAAAGTCCAAGGGCTTATCTGCAAATAACCCAAAAAATATCACACATGCTCAAATAAATCACGCACAGGGGTATAAATGCAAATATCTAAAAACTTTCATTCATTGAATAACATCCAGAACTACAAGGGTATCTACTGCAAATAACCCAAAGAAATCACGTGTCGAAGCACGTGTCCACAACTGGCAGGGGTATAAATGCAAATAAACTAAAGCTCAGGGTCCAATATGCAAATTACCCTAAAACTAAACAACTTACTTAAATATTTACAGGACTAGAACAAAATGCATAAAAGAAAGGGGGCCTAAGAGCAAATTACCCCTTTTATTAACGTCGACGGCCGGATGCGTGACGCGTGGCGGATCTGACGATTGAGGACGACAACGCCTTTGACCTGGCGAACGTTGGCCTGATCGACGTCTGAGGGCGCTCCACGTGACGATCGGACGGCTCTGGTTCTCTGGAGTCGAAACCCTCGTGTATCAGACGGAGGAGAGGAGGGCACGTGGCGAATCTGACGGATGAGGCTAGCTGGTGCCTCTCTCTCCGCGCGGATGGTCAAGATCGACCCTCGGGACGATCAGACGGTGACACCTCGGCTAGGATGGATGGCTCAGATGATAACTGGGGCGATGAGGACGATCTGACGGTCGGCGAGGATTCTGGAAGAACTGGTCGCCGGCGACTTTCGCCGGGCTCGTGCGTGCGCTAGGGTCCTCCGGGGAGCTTCCTGATGGTCGGAGAAGAAAGCTGGAGTGCTCCCGCGTCTACTGCGATGCTCCGATGATCAAGCCGAGCTCCGAGGAGCTCGAGCGAGGTCGGCGGAGCTTGGCCTCCTGGCTGAGTGGCGAAGGGCCTCAGACAGCCCTCGTTTCGTCCTGAAAAGCACACCAGAAGACTCACGGGTCGAGGGCAAATTGCCTCGACCCGGTTAGACGAAGTGGGGGTGGCTGGTGCGTCGGAACGGCGAGCTCCGGCGAAGGTGGTGGACGGAGGAGCTCGGTTCCCAGCTCCTGTGCGAGCTGGGTTGAGTGAGTGGGTGGAGAACGTGCGTCGGACGAAGGCAAACGTAATGGGCGATTCCGATGATCGAAGTGGGTAACGGGGTGGTCGGAATCAAAGAATGACGGCGGCGGTGCGATTTGGGCGAAAGTAGAAATTGAGGGAAACGACGGAGCTACAGGGGTACCTGGGTGAACGGAGAGACTGGGGAGGAGCAGGGGATGCTCCTGGTCGTCGCCTCGAGGGTCGTCTCTGCCCGAGGCTCGGAGCTCTCGCTGGTGGCGGAGCTGCGGCGGCTACGTCGCCGGATCGATGGATTCACTCCCTCTCCTCGCTGCAACAGGTCGGGGATGCGAGTTGTCACCTCACACACTCTCTGGAGCTCACTGGAGAATGAGGCGAATGGCTAAAGATGGAGAGAGAAGGTGGCGGAGCAGCGGCTTTATATGGCTAGGGGTCCGAGAAGAATGGGTCCGGGCAAGCTCAGGAGCGCGCGGATCCCGAGGGAGCGGCTCCGGCGAGGATGTCGGATGCACGGCGAAGGATTCGGACCCGGGGTTAGGTGGAGTGATGATCGGGTTGAGCGGGTAAAAGTGGGAGAAATCGGGTCCGGAGCTCGAACCCGTGGGAAGTGGTCCTGGGGGGGGTAGTTGACCGGGCGGTCAACATCCCCAGGACCCAATGAGAAGGGGCCACGTGGCTAAACTTTGAAGCTCAAAAATAAGGTAGCAAATGGCCGAATTTGCAAAAAGTTAAAACATGAAATATTTTTATTTTATTTTTTTCTATTTTTTGTGATTTTTAATAATTTTTCTGAAATGAAAATAGGCTATATACATAGTATGTACTATATATAGGTATATACAATATATACAGGGTTTTGATTTTTGATTTTTATATATTATTTTTATGCAATTTTATCCTTATTTTATATTTTATTTATTTATAGTATAAAATAAGGAGTAAAAGGGTGTTTTTATTTTATTTTTATTATTTACTTACATAGGTCAAATAAATACATATGTACATCTGTATACATGGTATGTGTAAAATGTGTTTTTGTATTTTTAATTTTTCTATTTTATTTTGTTTTGATTTTAATTGTTTTTATTTTATTTATCTACAATATATAACATAGACTATTTACAAAAAGTTTGGAAAATAATTTTATTTATTTACAAGGTTAAGTAAATACATAGGTGTGGTTTATGTACAAGATGAAAAGGGGTGTTTTTGTTTTTTTTTTTGATTTTTAGCTTTTTTTGTTTTGTTTTTAATATTTTGCAAGTATTTACAAGCATATTTTTGGTGAGGAAAATATTTTTATTTATCTACATAAATATTTACACCAGAGCTCCTATCTCCCTCTACTTTGACTTTTATGCGGTCAGGCCCCTGCTGAGCCCTCCCTTGGGTTAGGTTGCTTAATATTTATTCTAAATATTTCTCTCTTTTTCTTTTTAATCTTTATTCTTTTATTTTTGCACAAAAACATGCTAATTATAAGTTTTTACACAATGCATGCTTTTGGTAATTATTCCTATTTACATACATCTACATGCATTTGCAAAGGTTTTTGTAGCTAAAATATAAGAATAAAGAGTGATGAATGGGTATTCATCACCCCCCTATACTTAACTTTGCTAGTCCCTTAGCAAACACTTATTTGAAAAAGAAGTGAAAAAGAAAGAAAGAAAGAGAAAAAGAGGATGTACGTGGATCAAGGTTGATTATTAGACTTGCCTTCATTAAATTGGGGTATGGAGCTCGATCAGATCTTTGGATTATTAATGTGTCGGAACCTTATTTAGACTTAGGCTTAAAACTCAACAGTCTCTAAGTTCCACCAATCTATGGGCAAGACTCCTCAATAAACCATATCAGAACAAGTCTACATACACAAACTCTAATGACCATGAATCTTTCCATGCAGTGTAAGTGATATGTGGCTCCCCACCTCAGAAGTAACAAAGAAACAACCTCCCTCAACCTGGTAACTCTAATGCCTCGGTCTAACAACTCTTTCCTCGAGAAGCGGGGTATTCCCTTCTAAGTTCAAGTGCAACCGGCTCAAGAAGAGGGGGAAGAAGTATAGACTTTTGGAAGCTCAGCCAGTGTAGTTAAGTCTCCCGCTGCAAGCTTCATGAGATGTAACATGGATACCATAAGCTTTTGCTTTATTTGACTATATACACTCGGTGGGGTTATTAAATTTTCAATCCGACCCACCACTTTTTTGGAGTTCTTTTTGCATTTTGCATTTTTTTTCAAGGACTTCTATACAACATATCTACATGGTGCAGCATATATACAAGAAATTTTCCTCTTGAGCCAGTAGACTATCCCTCTTTTGAAGCTTTATTGCAACCCACAGCTTCTGTCTTTAGCCTTCATCACCACTAGACCAAGTTGAGACGCACTTCCTTCACTAGAAGAAGAAGAGAGGTTCCGCCTAGAAGTACTACCCTCATATGCTACCCCAAGCCAAAGGAAACTGCCTCCTCACCACCTCATCCGTGGAGAGCCATGTGTAAAGTGCTGGTGCAAGTCAAGCCATTGTCTCTAAGAGTCATGCGTGTGTTAGAAAGTGCTCTACTTAGGCTCATCAAGATGACATATGCTCATAGCCTAGTGGACTCAAAGAATTAAGTCCTTATGGACCTGAAAAGCCTTAACCCTAAGTCCTATAAGGTTCCTCTTAAGGTTAGGTGGATTAAGATCTTATTCAAGCTCCATTTCTCAATTTAATTCTAGGCTTAGTTTAAATGTCAACTCTTATCCAGAAAAACTATATACATATGTACACAAGATGCTGATTTACACAAATTTTACAATCGTGCAAATTTTTTTTTTAAAAAAATGTTTTGAAATCATGGATGAATGATGCATGATGTGCAAGTTTTGCAAAAAGATCTTTACACATATTTACACAAGATTTTTGCAAACTTTTGATTTTCAAAACATTTTAGAAAAATTTTGTACTATATACATAATTTTGATACAAAAATATTTACACAGGTTTTACACAAAGATTTTTGAAATCATTTTTACAAAAATACTTTGTACACTAGCTATGTATGTGCATGATAAAAGAAAATTTATGTACATGAAAAATATTTAATTTTTGTGATTTTTAGCCATTTTATTTATTAACATACTCACACAAAGTACGAGTTATGGCTAAAGTATATATGAAATATATACACACCCCCCTATACTTAGCTCGAACGATGTCCTCAGAGTGATCAAGAGCGATGAAGAAGACATAACTCGTGCTTAGTAAAAGGGAAGTGAAAAGGAATGGCTGAGTACAGAAACGAATGAATGAATAGAATGAGAGGAACTCGGTGGTTTCCCCCTATACTTAGGATTAACTAATCCTAAGTATAGCAAGCTGTACATGAAGGGAAATCCGAGTGAAGAAGATACAGAGTCTGCCCCCCCTATACTTAGGGTAAAATATCCCTAAGTATAGGAAGCAAAACAGGAGCAGAAAGAAAGAAAAGAATACCCGCAGGTCCTTCACCACCCCTATACTTAGGGTAAAGTACACCCTAAGTATAGCATAATCATAAGATGAGAAAAGGGATGTGGAACTAAAGAATAGAATGATATGGACCACTGGATCTATACAAGGCGGAGGAACAGTGAAAATCAGGCGTGAGATGCAAAAGATGTGAGTCAAGAGACCACATCTCACGCAAAATGAATAGGGGAAACAATAACGTCCCGCGACTCATGATCTAGAAATGGCTTGAGCCGCTGGCTGTTCACTCGAAAGGTACTCTCAGAAGACAACTCGGATATATCAATGCTACCATTGTCGTGTACCTTTCTGACCAAGTAAGGTCCCTTCCATTTGCTCTGCAGCTTCCCTGGAAATAGTCGTAGCCTCGTATCAAACAGCCATACTCTCTATCCAATCTCAAAATGCTTGTGGCTGATGTGAGAATCATGCCACTCCTTCACTCTCTCTTTATACTGTAGGCTGTTTGAGAAAGCTGTATCTCTAAGCTCCTCCAGGGCAGCTAACTCTGCCCTCCTCTGGTCTCCTACACCATCTGGATCCATAAGAATATCTGTGACTGCCCAAAGTGACTTGTGCCTCAGCTCAACAGGTAAATGGCACGGCTTGCCATATACGAGGCGAAAGGGAGATGTGCCCAATGGAGTCTTGAAAGACGTCCTATATGCCCCAAGACCGAGTCCAAAAGCTGTGACCAATCCTTTCGGTCAGGGCGGACGACTTTCTGCAAGATAGTCTTGATCTCCCTATTCGACACCTCAGCTAGACCATTCGTCTGTGGATGGTAAGGTGTGGCAACACGATGGTCTATACTGAACTCGCTAGCAAGGGCCTTCACCTGGTCGTTGATGAAATGAGACCCCCCATCAGAAATCAGAACTCGTGGAACCCCGAACCGCGTGATGATGTGCTTCCTCAAAAATCTGCAAACTGTCCTCGCATCAGCGGCTCGGGCGGGGATGGCCTCAACCCAACGACTAACATAATCAACAGCCAACAGAATGTACTCAAATCCCTGACTCTTAGGGAATGGACCCATGAAATCGATGCCCCATGCATCAAAAACCTCACAGAAGTGAATGGGCTGCATTGGCATCATATCACGCTGTCCACAAGTGCCCATCCTCTGACAGTCAGTACACCTCTTCACGAACTCATCAGAGTCCTTGAAGAGGGTAGGCCACCGCAAGCCGGATTGGAGCACTTTCTGTGCCGTTCTCCTCCCAGAATGATGTCCTCCTGCCTCAAGCTTGTGGCAGTAAGTGAGGACGCTATGGTGTTCCTCCTGAGGAATACACCGACGCCAGACGCTATCCCCTCCTTCGTGGTAAAGGATGGGATCCTCCCAGTGGTAGGACTTGGCCCTCGCAAGGAAGGTCTCAAGCCTCTGCCTGGGCCAATCCTGTGGGACTTTCCCAGCAACGAGAAAGTTCACAATATCGGCATACCACGGGAGTGAGGCGATAGCTAGGATCGCCTCATCTGGGAAGGTATCTCGAATGGGATCAATCTGCTCAGACTCCTCAGGCTGCTCTAAACGGGAGAGGTGATCCGCCACCACATTCTTGACTCCAGGCTTATCCTTGATCTCAATGTCGAACTCCTGGAGTAGAAGGATCCATCTAGTCAGTCTGACCTTGGCATCCTTCTTTGCCATGAGGTACCTGATGGCGGTGTGATCTGTGTACAGAGTCACTCTAGATCCAATAATATAAGATCGAAACTTATCTAGGGCGAACACTACGGCTACCATCTCCTTCTCTGTGATCGTGTAATTCCGCTGGGAGGAATCCAATGTGCGGCTAGCGTAGTGGATAGCAAACGGAACTCCATCCCTCCTCTGTCCCAGCACTGCCCCCACGGCAAAATCGGAGGCGTCCGTCATGATCTCGAATGGGAGAGACCAATCAGGCGGCTGGAGAACAGGAGCCTCAATCACGCACTGCTGGAGAGTCGCAAAGGACAAGAGACACTTGTCATCTACAAGGAACTCGGTGTCTTTCGTCAGGAGGTCAGTCAACGGTCGGGCAATCCTGCTGAAATCTTGAATAAATCTCCTATAAAATCCAACGTGCCCCAGGAATGACCGTAACTGCCTCAAATTGGACGACGGTGCGAGTTTTCTAATGACATCAACCTTGGCCGGATCAACCTCCATGCCCCTGTTGGAGATGATGTGGCCAAGCACCGTCCCTTGAGTCACCATGAAGTGACTCTTCTCCCAAGATAGAACCAAATGGTACTCAATACATCGCTGGAGTACTCGGTCTTGGCAGTCAAGACAGGAGTCGAATCCGTCGCCGTAGACCGAGAAATCGTCCATGAAGACCTCCAAACACTCCCCTACCATGTCCGAAAAGATCGACAGCATGCACCTCTGAAAAGTCGCAGGGGCATTGCATAGCCCAAATGGCATGCGTCGAAAGGCATATGTACCAAAGGGACAGGTAAATGTGGTCTTCTCCTGATCCTCAGGAGCGATGGCCACCTGGTTGTAGCCCGAGTACCCATCCAGGAAGCAATAATGGCTCTTCCCTGCCAGTCTCTCAATAATCTGGTCAATAAAAGGCAGGGGGAAATGGTCCTTCTTGGTGGCCTGGTTGAGTCTCCTGTAGTCAACACAGACCCTCCAAGAGGTGGGTACTCGTGTAGCAATCTCCTCTCCCGACTCACTGATCACAGTCGTGATGCCCGTCTTCTTGGGCACCACATGCAAGAGGCTAACCCACTTGGAGTCGGAAATGGGATAAATAAAATCTGCACTCCACCATTTTGATATTTCCTTCATCACGACCTCTCTCAGGTTGGGGTTCAGCCGCCGCTGGAACTCACGCGACGGCTTCGCCCCCTCCTCGAGATAGATATGGTGGGAGCACACTGCTGGACTAATCCCATGGAGATTTGCTACGCTCCATCTGATTGCCTTGCGGTTCTTTTCAAGAACCCCCATCAAACGGGATTCCTGCTCTCCAGTCAGATCGACAGAGATGATGACTGGGTACATCTCAGGCTCGCCCGCAAGGAACCGATACTTCAGCGAAGTAGGGAGCGGCTTCAGCTCTGGACAGCTGGGCGCTGGCAATTTTGGCTTCGGAAGAAAATGTGTCAATGTTGCTAAGTCTGCCAAATCTGCCTGGGAGAAAGAAAGCGAGCTCTCGCAAACTGGATCTGGAGAAGGCTGCTCAACTATGCTGTCTCTGATCTGCTCTGCATCTACCTCCTCCTCATCTGTAGGCTCAGGTGGACTCAGGTCTGGCATCTGATCAACGCAATCTGCCCAATCAGACTCTGAATCCGAGGGATCTGCATCAAACGCGGTGGCACCAGTACCACCGTAACACAAGGTGGCCTCAGTACCACCATCACTGAAATCTGTGTCGCGATCAAGGACCGGCTCTGCTGCCTCTGTGGTATCCTGAACCAGGGCTGTGCTCTCCAGACTCTCCTCTGCTATCATCTCGGCATCAGCTGTATCTGAAAATGAGAGGATGGCCTGTGCTGCAGGATCTGCCCATGCTGCCTCGTCATCAGTGATCACAAAATCACAGTCCCGGTGGATGTCTGGCTTGGCGTCTGTCAGCTGCTCTGAATCTGTGCTGGCCTCTGAGCGTGCTCTCTCTCTGACTCTGTAGTCCTCGACCGTCTCTATTTGTATACTCTCACCCTCGACGCGAAAGTATACCTTCCCGCTATCATGATCAGTCACCGCCTTGGCTGTGGCCAGGAACGGACGACCGAGGATGATGGGGGTATCGGCCACTGACTCAGGGATCTCCATGTCCAACACTACGAAGTCCATGGGGAATTTCAGGCCCTGAATCGTGACGATAACGTCTCGCAACAACCCCTTCGGCCTCTTGACAGATCGATCAGCAAACTGAAGGACTGTCCTGCTCTGTCTAAGAGTGCCCAACTCGAAGCGGTCGAGAAGGGCTGCCGGAAGGAGGTTGATAGACGATCCGCTATCCAATAGAGTCCGATCGAACCTCTGCTCGCTAATCTGACATCTGACATACGGTGCCCCTGAATCTGGCCTCTTGGCCGGCAGACGGTTCTGGATCGCAAAACACGTGGCTTTCGTCAGCACATGGATCTCTGAAGTGTGGTTCCTCCTCCTCCTCCTGACTGTAGTCCTGTCTCTCAAAGATCGCTGAAGAAGGGGGATGTGCTGCAAAGCCTCCTGGAGGGTCAGCTGGATGTGGAATCTATCGATCATGCTCTGACTGAACTCCTCCCGCTCTCTCTTTTTTGGATCATTTTCTTTTTTCTTCCTCTTCCCCATCTGAAGGGCTCTAGGGAAGGGGATCACAGGGTCCTTCTCAGATGAAGGACTAGGAAAAGGCCTAGACGGCTCGACGGCCGGATCCGCACATACATCAAGCACCACAGTGGGACCAGAAGAAACTAAACCTTTTCCTTTATTCACAACAGTGTTCTGAGATACATGAGAATGAGGAAAAACAACTGCTCTCTCTACAAAAACACCGGTGGCCTCAGTACCACCATGGGCTGGCTCTGCTACTGGACGTCTCGCGGCCTCAGTACCGCAGGCTGGCTCGGCTCCTCGGGTGGCATCAGCGCCACCTCCTCGAATTGGTGAAGTGGCGGCCTCAGTACCGCCGGTGGAATCAGCATCCTTGGTGGCATCAGTACCACCATCATCATCAAGTGCGGCCTCAGTACCGCTCTCCTCCTCCTCATCTGGCGCCCTGGGTGGATCCTCGAGTCGTCGCTCAGATGAGGCGCCGCCTGCTGGTGCTCTACCGCTCCTAAGTGTAACAAAATCAGCATCAAATAGATCCGAAGACATATCATCAAATGGATCACTAGGAGTGGCATGCTCAGTGTGAACTACCTGCTCAGATTTCCTCTTCAAGCTGTTCGGATTTGGCTCTATCTGTGCAGGGATGGCGGCCTTCCCTCTCATCAGGTCCCGCATCTCCTGGCGGAACTCGTCCATCTCCCGTCTAAATGTAGCCTGCTGGTCCGTAAGGAGGCGGGCTATATCATCTAAGGCGGGGCCCTCATGGGAGCCCGACGGGTGGCCTCTCTGGTGCTGAGGCTGCTGAAACTGCTGCTGAGGGGGGTAGGAGGACGGATGCTGCTGGTATGCTGGGTGAGCCTGCTGCTCACGACTCCAAGACTGTCCCTGCTGCTGATAGGGACGAGGAACGAAGGATGACTGCTGATGTGGCTGGTGGGCTGGGGGCTGCTGCTGCTGGTGATATCTCTGCTGGCTATACTGCCCTCCCTGTCCGGATGGCTGCTGCTGGGGCTGGGCACCTCCACTCCCCCACCTGAATCCGGGATGGTCTCGTCGGATCCCAGGCTGGGGGCGGTCATACCAAATCCCGTTGACATCCATCAACGGCTCTGCATCGTAGGGGGCTGGCGGGAGTACTGCCAGAGGCTGATCCGGCTGGTAGACCACCATCTGCATGTCTGGAGATGGTGGGGACTGGTAGGTGGGCTGCGGCTGCTGGTACGGCTCCGCCTGTACAAGATGAACCTGTCTAGGCTGCTGTAGGGAGCTGGAGCGCTGGGACGAGCTGCTGCTGCTGCCGGAGTCGCCTCGCGACTGAAGACGGGGTTGTGAAGCCGTCTGTGCCTCTTGGAGACACATGAGCTGGGTCTTCATGTCGCTCAGAGTCTGTGCCATCTGCTCCATCTGCGTGATACTCTGGCACTGCTTCTTCTCAATCAGCTCCATGCGGTCCAACTTCTCGCTGATGATACCCATGTCCGCAACGGACGACTCTGCCTGTGCTGCTGCGACTGCGGACGAACTAGATGGACCTGCATCGACCCGTGCTATCCTCTGGTACTGCACGGATCCTAGCTGCTGCTGGGGTCTCTGTGTGTACAGACGGGTCTGGGACATCACCATGTAGTTTTCGGCCATCTCCTCGTAGATGGCCCAGACCTGGTCATGGTCCTTGGCGAAGTAGGACCCGCCGCAAGAAGCGTTCACCAGACCCTGAAGCTCTGGCGTCAACCCGCTGAAAAAGCTCTGAACTAGGTTCGACTTGGAAATGTCATGGTGCGGGCATCTGTCGGTGAGCTCTCGGAACCTCTCCCATACCTCGTGAAACTGCTCGTTGGGGAGCATGGAGAAGTTGCTGATCAGGGCCCTCGCTGCATTCGTCCGCCCGAGTGGATAGTACTTGTTCAAGTACTCGGTGCGGAGCTGCTCCCAGGTGTAGACAAACTTCCCTAGATGTTTCAGCCAGGTGGCTGCTCTATCTGCCAGTGAAAAAGGGAAGGCCATCATCCGAATCGTGTCCTGGTCCACGTGGCGGTCGTGGACCGTGCTGCAGATGATCAGGAACTCCTGGAGGTGGAGGTGGGGCTCCTCAGTGGCAAGTCCGTGGAAGCGAGGAAGTAACTGCAGGGTGTTCGGGGGGAACTTGAAGTCCCCCACGATCGCCGGCACCACTACCCAGTGATGCATCAGAGTCGATCCGGGGTTGTGCAACTCCCGCATCGGTCGTGGTGGTCCTCCTGCCGCGGCGGCTGCCGCTGCGGCGGCGGCGGCTGCTGCTGCTGCTGCGGCTGCTGCGACTCGTGCCTCTGCATCAGGTATCTCCTCAGGCTCGCTCTGCTGGTCTCGTTCTGCTCTGAGCCTCTCCAACTCTCTCCTCATCTCAATCATAAACGCTCCCTGATCGCGTAACTGCTGCTGGACTGTCTCAAGTGATGCGATCAGGGTGGAGTTGATCGCTTCCTGGTCTAGTACAAAATGCTCGGGCTGACGGGGGTGATCATCTGAACTGCCGGTCATGGCGACGTCTGCAAAATCAAACGAGTCCAACTCAGGTGCTGTCAAATCTGCTAATCTATCCTCAGGCTCATGTCTCTCAGTATCAAAAGAAAGAGGATCGAGGAGGAACAGGGTGGAGTCGTACTCGGGCTCGGAGAGCTGGTCTCGGCTCTCGCGAGCCAACCTAGATGATCGGGTAGACGTGCCCGAAAGCGGTGCAGCCAGAGGCTGCCTAAGAGAGCGTCTACCCATCATCTTGATCTGGCGAGTAGGGCGGATGAGATCTGGAGAAACTATGATCACAAAACAAACCCCCGGTTCACCAACGCAACGCGAGCTGAAGACCGTGAAAGTTCGGTCAAATTATCTTGTCGATTTTATTAGGTGAACACACAAAATATCAGAGCGCTTACGTGACCTATTAGGATACCCGATGCTACCCCAACCGACTGGCCCGCACGGAAGAGTCAGTAATCGGTCGGGACTAGCACCGGAGGGTTCTACCTAGGGTGCGGGTCACTCTCTCGCGCATCCAAACCATACAATGAGGGGGTTGCTCTCCCCAAGACAAAATTTTTAGGGTGAGCGTCTTTTAAGATCAATAGTGTTAACCAGTCCCAAATTTATGGTTTTTCTTTTTAATATTTTTCAAATAAAAACAAGCAGCCTAACGAATTTTTCGGTTCTCCTGATTATTAAGTCCGAAAACAGGGGGAGAAGTCGAAAAAGCCGATGCACGATGAAATCAATGATGCATGCAAAGTAAGGAAGGCGTACCTGACTCCAGCACTCTACATGCAATATGATCCGCGCATAAATGTAAAGACAGGAAAGAAACTATCTATATGGTGCAGCGGTGAAAACCGAGTCCTAAACAGGCAATTTCTACTCGACAGAACCGTCTAGCTTAGTCACTCGCCCTCGATCCAAAGAGTCCGGTCTAGACCCACCCCTCCTCTTCTCGACAAGTCGAGTTCAGGAGTAGCGCTTGACGAGGCAGGCTCGCGGCGCGTAGGCTCTCAGGAAAGCGACTAAGCTATTTTTATTATTGATTTATTAGTAGGTCCAATTATCGTTCTATAGGAACAAGCAATTAATTAAGTGTGGGGATCCTACTAATTATGGCACAGCCAAGCAGAAAATCCTAAATCTAGGGGCTCGAGAAAAACCGCTAAAAATCGTAAAAGGCAGTAAAAAGGAAAGAAAACAAAGCCGCGTAAAAAGATGCGAAAAACTCCTAAGGGTCCCCCGAGCACACCGGTGCTCGGCGAAACAGACCCACTAAGTCAACCAAGTCCAAGTCCAGTCTCTGGGTCCCTGTATTATTACAACAATAATAATCAAATAATCCTAATCTAACCTCACCCACTCAACTCTCTCTCTCGCTCTCTCCTGCGGCTCCGTGCAGAAGGGGGCCGCCTCCGAGTCTCGCGGTTGCGTCGGCTTCTCGAAATCGGCCGCCTCGATCCTCGGGCCCTCGCAAGAAAAAGAACAGAGTGGTCAGTCCAAATTATTATCAGAAAATATCAGGAAAATATATCTACAAAAATCTATACAAAAAGCCGCGAAAATCAAAAACCGCGGAAAAACTCAAGAAAAAAGACTATTAAGCCGTGCTCCCCGGCAACGACGCCATTCTGATGACACGCCTAAGCACTCGGGTATAAGGTACTAAAAATAGGTCGTTGCGACCCAAGCGATCAGACGATGTCAATCAAGAAAAATGAACCACTTGAAACAGATAAAATCAATAAAATCACGAGATAGCGGTCCTGCTATGTGATTAACCTGGTATAGCACCCAGGGTTGAACTCAAGGAGCACGGGTTGGCCTCTCGGCCTACGAAGTAGTCAAAATAAAGGAGAAAATCTTTTTAGTGGTTTTTAATTTGTTTTATTTTTTTTGGATTTTTAAGTAATTAAGAAAATAAAGAAAAATAAGGAAAAGCACACTTCAACAATTTATTCAAAGCATTAAAAATCAATCAAAAATTGGGATAATTTTTTTTTGTATTTTATATTTTGTAGTGTTTTTGGTGAATTTTTGAGAATTTTCTGATGTTTATTTTATTTTCTAAAAATCAAACAGTGAAGCAAACAGTGGGTACTGTCCAGCCGAGCCAAGAAGCCTAGATAAAATATCTAAGGGCCTTAAAATGGCCTGGAGGTAATTTTCCTGTAAAGATGGTAAAACAAGGAAAATTTAGGTATCAATTTTATTATTTTTGAGTTTTTAATTTTTTTACTAGAATTTTTTTGGGTTTTTGAGTATTTTTAAGTTTTTAGTGGTTTTCAGTGGTGAAAAATAGCCAAAATTGGCTAGAAAATCAAAATAAGCAAAACAAATAGTGGACAATTTTTTTTAATTTTTGGACACTATTTAATATTTTTTTTGTGATTTTTAAAGTTAGACAGTAGCAAAACTGATTGTTTTTGAATTTTTAAAAATATCAAACGAGATCAAAAATGTCCTAAAAAATCCTCGAAAATCCTACACCATGGCAGGAGCTATGTGTCAAATTTTCGTTGGATTTGGAGGTGATTTGATATTTTATTCAAAAATAGAGATATGGCACTGTGCACAGGGACCAAAGTGCAAATACCCAAAGTTCTGGGGGTCCTGGTGCAAAATACCCAGCAAAACACGCGCCAAGCGCTTGCCTGGGGCACTCAGGGACCCAAATGTAAGAAAAATAAGTTCCGAGGGCTTATTGGTAACAAGTATTAAAAGTCCAAGGGCTTATCTGCAAATAACCCAAAAAATATCGCACATGCTCAAATAAATCACGCACAGGGGTATAAAAGCAAATATCTAAAAACTTTCATTCATTGAATAACATCCAGAACTACAAGGGTATCTACTGCAAATAACCCAAAGAAATCACGTGTCGAAGCATGTGTCCACAACTGGCAGGGGTATAAATGCAAATAAACTAAAGCTCAGGGTCCAATATGCAAATTACCCTAAAACTAAACAACTTACTTAAATATTTACAGGACTAGAACAAAATGCATAAAAGAAAGGGGGCCTAAGAGCAAATTACCCCTTTTATTAACGTCGACGGCCGGATGCGTGACGCGTGGCGGATCTGACGATTGAGGACGACAACGCCTTTGACCTGGCGAACGTTGGCCTGATCGACGTCTGAGGGCGCTCCACGTGGCGATCGGACGGCTCTGGTTCTCTGGAGTCGAAACCCTCGTGTATCAGACGGAGGAGAGGAGGGCACGTGGCGAATCTGACGGATGAGGCTAGCTGGTGCCTCTCTCTCCGCGCGGATGGTCAAGATCGACCCTCGGGACGATCGGACGGTGACACCTCGCCTAGGATGGATGGCTCAGATGATAACTGGGGCGATGAGGACGATCTGACGGTCGGCGAGGATTCTGGAAGAACTGGTCGCCGGCGACTTTCGCCGGGCTCGTGCGTGCGCTAGGGTCCTCCGGGGAGCTTCCTGATGGTCGGAGAAGAAAGCTGGAGTGCTCCCGCGTCTACTGCGATGCTCCGATGATCAAGCCGAGCTCCGAGGAGCTCGAGCGAGGTCGGCGGAGCTTGGCCTCCTGGCTGAGTGGCGAAGGGCCTCAGACAACCCTCGTTTCGTCCTGAAAAGCACACCAGAAGACTCACGGGTCGAGGGCAAATTGCCTCGACCCGGTTAGGCGAAGTGGGGATGGCTGGTGCGTCGGAACGGCGAGCTCCGGCGAAGGTGGTGGACGGAGGAGCTCGGTTCCCAGCTCCTGTGCGAGCTGGGTTGAGTGAGTGGGTAGAGAACGTGCGTCGGACGAAGGCGAACGTAATGGGCGATTCCGATGATCGAAGTGGGTAACGGGGTGGTCGTAATCAAAGAATGACGGCGGCGGTGCGATTTGGGCCAAAGTAGAAATTGAGGGAAACGGCGGAGCTACAGGGGTACCTGGGTGAACGGAGAGACTGGGGAGGAGCAGGGGATGCTTTTGGTCGTCGCCTCGAGGGTCGTCTCTGCCCGAGGCTCGGAGCTCTCGCTGGTGGCGGAGCTGCGGCGGCTACGTCGCCGGATCGATGGATTCACTCCCTCTCCTCGCTGCAACAGGTCGGGGATGCGAGCTGTCACCTCACACACTCTCTGGAGCTCACTGGAGAATGAGGCGAATGGCCAAAGATGGAGAGAGAAGGTGGCGGAGCAGCGGCTTTATATGGCTAGGGGTCCGAGAAGAATGGGTCCCGGCAAGCTCAGGAGCGCGCGGATCCCGAGGGAGCGGCTCCGGCGAGGATGTCGGATGCACGGCGAAGGATTCGGACCCGGGGTTAGGTGGAGTAATGATCGGGTTGAGCGGGTAAAAGTGGGAGAAATCGGGTCCGGAGCTCGAACCCGTGGGAAGTGGTCCTGGGGGGGTAGTTGACCGGGCGGTCAACATCCCCAGGACCCAATGAGAAGGGGCCACGTGGCTAAACTTTGAAGCTCAAAAATAAGGTAGCAAATGGCCGAATTTGCAAAAAGTTAAAACATGAAATATTTTTATTTTATTTTTTCCTATTTTTTTGTGATTTTTAATAATTTTTCTGAAATGAAAATAGGCTATATACATAGTATGTACTATATATAGGTATATACAATATATATTTGGTTTTGATTTTTGATTTTTATATATTATTTTTATGCAATTTTATCCTTATTTTATATTTTATTTATTTATAGTATAAAATAAGGAGTAAAAGGGTGTTTTTATTTTATTTTTATTATTTACTTACATAGGCCAAATAAATACATATGTACATCTGTATACATGGTATATGTACAATGTGTTTTTGTATTTTTAATTTTTCTATTTTATTTTGTTTTGATTTTAATTGTTTTTATTTTATTTATCTACAATATATAACATAAACTATTTACAAAAAGTTTGGAAAATAATTTTATTTATTTACAAGGTTAAGTAAATACATAGGTGTGGTTTATGTACAAGATGAAAAGGGGTGTTTTTGTTCTTTTTTGATTTTTAGCTTTTTTTGTTTTGTTTTTAATATTTTACAAGTATTTACAAGCATATTTTTGGTGAGGAAAATACTTTTATTTATCTACATAAATATTTACACCAGAGCTCCTATCTCCCTCTACTTTGACTTTTATGCGGTCAGGCCCCTGCTGAGCCGTCCCTTGGGTTAGGTTGCTTAATATTTATTCTAAATATTTCCCTCTTTTTCTTTTTAATCTTTATTCTTTTATTTTTGCACAAAAACATGCTAATTATAAGTTTTTACACAATGCATGCTTTTGGTAATTATTCCTATTTACATACATCTACATGCATTTGCAAAGGTTTTTGTAGCTAAAATATAAGAATAAAGAGTGATGAATGGGTATTCATCAGGGGCATCGATGATTCTGTATTGGATAGAGTTCTGGAGAAGAGTAGGCGTAGATTTTAGATGGTGTTGATATGTTCTCAGTGAAGGATATGATATAATCCTCAAGCGCATCACGGAAGCGTGAGCATCGTATCGAATACGACGTAGAACGACTAGTCGTACTAGTTGTTATATGCAGTGGAAATTTAAATTTCTTTTCATGTGAAGAAACCACATGATCCAAGAACACCTCTCGGATCGTTTCGTCTAAACCACAAACAAGTATTAGGGTTACCTCTTGAAGCGTGGTTGTGATCGAGTCTCTGAACGAAGAGACCTCCTGTCTCAAGTCTGATTCGTCGGAGGAGACGCTTGTGAGCGCGAGGATGAATCGCGTGCTTCTCGTAATCCATGTTTATGATCCAAGCCACAGATCTCCTGATCTCGACAAACGAGATGCGACGTCTTCTTCACGAGCAAGGCACGCCGAAGTAGATGGAGATCCACGAGCAAACCATCGAGCAACATAACGACGATGCTACGGCGATGGAGACTCTCTCCATGGCATCCATGGTGGACGACCATGAGAGAGGAGGAGAGAGTAGGCGTGTAGAGAGAAAGAGAGAGTGAGAGACTTATGTTCTCTTATGTGTGTTGAAGAGCAAAGGGGTGCCTCTCCTTTTATAACATTTTGAGATCCATGGATCTCAATCCATGGGACAACACAAATCCAATGGCTCTCATTGATTTGTGTTTCTTTCAATGGCTACGATTTTTTGTTGGTAAAAATACAACAACAATTAATTTAATAAAAATCAAATACACAATAAATATAATTTGGTTATATCAAATCAATCTCCATTGGAGAAATAGGAAGGAGGCAAGCCTCCTTCCATAAAGGGGGAGGACGGCTATGAGTCCTATAAAGACTTGGTAGCCGTCCCCTCTCCTTATTAGGAAGGGAGCCTCCTTTCTATATTACATGAGATTGCATTATCTCATGATTCTCTCCAATATTTGCAACAAATTTTGTTGCAAATTATTTCACAAAAATAAATCCAATTTATTTTGTGAACATTGCAATCATGCCATTGGAAATTTGTGAATCACATTCACAACCCAAAATAAAATGCATATTACATTTTCAATTTAATGTCCAATGTGAATCCAATTCACATTAACATTTAATCAACAAATGTAAATTACAAATAACTCTTTCTTATATATTATAAATCATATTTATAATATATATGACTAATATGGATATTGCTATCCACATTATTCATATCCATGATAATTAAATCACATTTAATCATCTTGGATCTCTATTCTCATGTTCTCAAATAATATGAATCATATTCATATTATTCACATCTTTGATAATTAAATCACATTCAATTATCTCAGATATTTTATAATATGAATCGAATTCATATTAATCATGATAATTAGATCACATTTAAGTATCCATTTTCTCAATGCTCGGATACCTATATCAATAACGAAATTATCCTGAACCCTTTCAAGGATAATACGCTTTCTCCGCGAATACTTGGAGATAGGGACAGGGCGATTGTATTGTTCCACATATAGTGACTTCGATATTGAGATCATATCTCAAATCCAAATCGCGGACCTCCCATAGATGCTTGATTAAATCAAGACCGTAAATCTAATCTTCTCATTGCATCTGAATCACATTCAGATCAATGTCCAACATTTAGACTAAGATCAGATTACTTCTCTACTGAGAGGAGTCACTAAAATCCAGACCCGTTTCATCACTCCTTAGGAATGAAAGCGTTATGGTTATACAATCGTTTATGATCATATCACCCCTCAGGTATTCCCAATACCTGTACATCCTGCATACTGGAAGACTCAGAATAAACCCGAAGTATTGGATCAACTTTATACTGTCTACTTCAAGGTTTTTATCACTAAGTTTCTCATTCGATCATTGAGAGTCGGTATCGATCATACACTTTCCAAAAGCGTATATCATACCTAGGACTTGATCCTATACTTTCCAAAAGTATATATCAGACCTACAAATTCAGTCAAGCTTCCAAAGAGAGACGACCGTGCGCAAGGAATTTGATTCTTCCCAATATCTCATGAGTGAACTCATGCCTTCCGGTTCAATAAATGAACCTGTATGATCCCTTTGAGAGATTGTATTACTTATATGCCCTTATATGCACACCAACGCGCCGGTGTATAGACCTTGGTTAGGTCATCAACCTATTGGTCTGCTAAATGTACATACTTAGACATATAGTAACACATCTGTCTCCGGTCAGAGGATGCGTGCCTGTATCGTGACAGCATACGATATAGGACTTTGGTTATCTCGATCTCATTAAGTCAACTCTTTGACCTAACTAATCTAACACCTCCGAATCTCTATTCCTATGCAGAGGACCTGCATCAAGAGGTCGGTCAGATATCAGCCTTTAGAGATAAGGATTGCCATCTCCTACTCAGGCTGGAGATCATCTCTTAACAATCATTTGACGGTGCTTGATGAGTCCTCAATCTAACCCTTTAGATATTCATCCAAGCACCAGCCTCTATGATTCAATAGTTGAATCAACAACTGTATGATCATTAAGATGGCCATAGTACATAACCCTAATTGTACTAAGGGACCTATTATGCAAATTATTCATTCTTTATTTTAGATCAGGGAATGATATTCGCAATAATATTTATTACATAATGGCTCGCCGTGGGCTCGTATGTCTAACACTCAGGGGTGGCGGAAGTTGTGGTTTTGGAAAGAAACATGAGGATCTGAAAGCATGTGTAAGGGAATAGATTCCCTAGTGTTTAGTTAACTCTCGTGCAACATGCTTGAAAAAGGTAATTGTGATGCTAAGATGCACATCCCCGAAGCAGAATACACACAGACGATAAATCAAAGAAGCAAGAACGCAAGCTGATTCACAAGATTCACCCATAATTGGGCTACGTCCTTGGGCGGCGACGATCGATTTTCACTATGTGAAGAAAGAAAAAAGTTCAGAGAATAATTAAAAAAACTAACCCTATGGAGATTTATATACTACATCCTTCTACAGAAATAAATCCTAAAACAAATATGACTTTAAATCCTAAAGAAAACATGACTTTGCAACCCCAAATAAACAAGACTTCAAAATCCTAGATCAAACATGATTTTGATTCCCAAACCAAATATGACTTTGTCTATTGGCTTAAATAGGATTCAAAGTATATCAACAATCTCCACCTTGAGTTAAAACCTCCGAGAAACTTTGTTAAACTTCACCGTGTGATGAATATGCATTTCATCATCTTTATTCATTTATTTTAGCTTAAAATCTTGTATAAAACACCTGTATATTATACTAACTCCATATTCTTACAAATTTGCATGCGTATCTAAATATTGTATATTATTTTAACCTAAAATAAATAAATAAAGAAAGAAAGGAAAAATAAAGAAAAAGAAAAAAAAGACTGTATATATGTAATAGATACAGGCTGACCCTAACCCCCAGAGAAGGTCAAGACTTGACCTAATCGACCAGGAATAAAGTCAAGGGAGATAGGGTCCTTAATCAGAAAATCCAAAAAAATGTGTGTTGTAAATAATTCTCACTTATTTTGTATATACGTATAAAACTAACACTGTTTTGTTTGTACATAAATTGACCTCAAAATAAATAATTTTCAAAACAAAAGTTGTAAATAAAAATGTTTGCTAAATAATAAAAATTTTTACACAATAAAATCATATATATAATAAAAGTAACCACATCTGGAAAAAGCCATTAAGCAATAATTGAAAGACCAATTCCGGCTCAATATGAACTCAGATTGATACAAACTCACTTCCATTGTATTCTAGGTTAAATTATCTTTAAAATGGCTGCGATTTCATAATTTTTGGAGTTACAGTTGAAAAGTCGGTTTTCTAGGGTGGTTGGTGGAATTGCCATTTATCTGTACAAATTATATTTGTAAATATTTGTAAATACTTTTACTAATTATTTAAAATAAAATAAAAATAAAAATTTTAAAACAAAAAATAATTTCTTTATTTAACCATGTAAATAATGTACTATATGTATATAGTTAATGTCTCCTGGGAACATCGGATTCCTAACAGCTCGCTTTAACTGATCTGATAGATTGTATTCTCACTAAACTCTAAAATTGACAAGATAATTGACCGGACATTTACGGTATTCACATTGCGTTGAGTTGGTGAACTGGAGGTTTGTATTGTGTTTGACTGATGGTGATAAATATCCTTCTGTGCAATTTGTGCCTTCATTCACTTTCACTCTTGCATTGACCTTTGTGTTCTCGCATCTTGCCTATTGATTTGAAAGATGTCGGACTGGAGTATTTCTCATTCAGACTTTGCGAACTCATTCTATGCTCCAAGTTGTTCACCTTCTATTCGAGGAGACTTACTTCCCGAATATTCCTCTTTCTTCACTTCATCCTTCACAACATGCATGAACCCACTATTTGAGATTGGCTTTAATCTCGAATTAATATATGAAACTCCATCAATTCTGACCACTAATCGAGTGTCATGCACATTTTCAGAGTCAGACGCCGGACACTTAATACCACCCAAGGGAAAGGGAATCATGTTGGAGCAGAGCGAGATCAACCGTACCATGTTAGCCTCCATTCAGTCAATTCAAGCCCAGTTAATAGGGCAAGCTAATTTTCAGACCATATTAAGAGATGATTCTCGAGATGAGTCAGGAAAGAGAATATAGGAGAGAGGGGGATAACAGAAACCTTGGAGGTGGGAATAGAGGAGAAGAACCTCACAAAGAAACTGGGGCTAAGCTTACATTAAAGGATGCTTATAATCCAGGGGCAGGACAACTAAATTCTTGGATACAAATCCCTACGGTTCATGGGCATTTTGAGCTTAAGCCCATTATTTTACCTCTTCTTCCAATATTCCATGGAAATAATAATAAAGAACCTTATATACACCTCCAGCAGTTCGATCGCATTTGTGGAACAATACACTACCCAAATATCCTATGAGAGGTAGTGTAGATGACTGCCTTCCCATTCAGTCTGATGGGCAAAGCTTTATATTGGTTAAATCACTTGGGGAAGGTTGTCAGTACTTGGGAAGAGTTGAGGTCCGCATTTCTGAACAAATATTAACCGCTCGGACGACTCAACCAAATGCGATCCTTGATTGCTAATTTCTCCCAGATGCCCCAAGAGCCTATTCACGAGACGTGGGAAAGATTCAAAGATCTGACGAAGAAGTGCCCCCATCATGATATTCCAAAGATCAACCTTATGCAAAAATTCTTTGGGGGTTTAAGCATTGAGAATCAGAAGCTGGTAGATGTTGTTTGTGGGGGGAGCCACTTCAGTAAGGACGAGGATGTCTGATGACTCGGATCTAGCGAGGGTCTAAAGTAATCTACACAAGGAGGGTTCACAATGTCGCTGAGGCGACCGCTCACGAAACCCGGGTCAATCAACATTTAACCCACAACAAAGATCAAACAATGAAAAGCAAGATGTGGAGTTAAAATTTATTATAACTCTACAATGAATGTGCATAGTGTGCAAGCATGTAGAGGTCGAATATAGGGAACAAGCATGATAGATCAGACAATCAACGCTCAAGAATGATTGTGATGTATGTGCCTATAAAAGTGCTAATTTTCATGGGTTTCTAATTTTATATTTTTTTTCATTTTCTTTTGTAATTTTTTGATTTTGTATTTTTCTTTTTATATTTTATATTTTTATAATTTCTTTTTCTTTTAATAAGAATATAAAGCTCTATAGGAGTATATATACAAGAGAGATGAGAGAGAGATAAAAATAGGTAAAAATATTCAAAATATAGAAATTAAAATATTTTTGTGTTTTTTTATATTTTTCTAATGTTTTTTGTGATGTTTCTATATTTTTGCTAATTTTTTGGTATTTTTTAAAGTCAAAAATACTCAAAACAGTGAATAGAAATAATAGTCGAAATTAAAGTGGAGATGAAAAATATCAAACAGTGATAAAAATTCTCCAAATTAATTTTAAAATACGTATAATACAATAAAGAAAATTCAGGATCAGAAAACAAAAATTTTTAGGTTCTGTATGGATTTTATAAAATTTTATGAAGGTTTTTAGAGTTTTTCTATTTTTGTAAATTTTCTTTTATATTTTTTTAGTGATTTTTGGTCTGAAGATAGAAGATGCAAAAACAAAAAAATATAATTTTTTAAGATTTTTTCAAAAATATTATATAATTTTTATGTATTTTCTATTGCAAACAGTGAATAAAATGCATGTTTTTTAATTTTTATAAATATTAAAATGCAACAAAAATGCAAAATAAAAATATCGCATGATAGAGCAATGCAACAAAAACTTAATGCTATTTTTTTGGTGATTTTTTGAATATTATAGATACATGAAATAATTACCAACAACGAAGAGAAACTACACTACTGGCATGAGCATTTTTGCAAATAGTAAAAACTCTAGGGGGCAACTTACAAATTTTTCAGAACAATATAACTAATTAAAAGTACTTCAGGACCAATCGCAAATAATCAAAATCCCAGGAGTATAAGTGCAAAAACGCCAAACTCACGTGCGTTGACACGCACGCCTGGTAGGGACTTTTCTGTAATTATCTTAACCCTGGGGACTGTTTTGCAAAATAACCAGAACATATATAATTGCATAAGAATGCTTGAGGACTTAATCAAAATACAATAATGCCCAAGGGTCCTGGCGTAAAATATCTCTTCACGTGAACGGTCATGTGAGGTGACGTGGCCGAGGACGGAACTGCATTCCTAAAAGTTTGAGGACCTGATAATAAACATTACAAAAATAAACACACGGCAGGTGAATGTTTATGTATTGAATAATAAATACAAAAATGCGTGGGGGGTGAGGTGCGAAATACCCAACGCTTCGGCGAGCGCGGACGACAGATATGTCTTCACTAATATACATGTCGCGCAGCGGACGGTGGATGACGGTTCGTTGGTGACGATTGGGATTAGATCCTCAAAGGAGGATCAACGGCTGCGAGCAGGGTCAATCCAACGGTTGATAGGCGAACTGGGAGGCATCCTCGATCGGAGGACGGAGGAGCGAGGAGGAAGAACAGGGAAGAACCACCGGCGTGGTGAACTTCCCCGCCCTCGATCTCCAGCGCTTCTTCAGTCTCCAAAAACGGACGCAAAGCTTCCGGGTGCGGTCCTTGATCTTGTGGTGGCTCCAAAAGTGGATGAGGCCCGTCGGAGGTGGCTAGCGAAGGCGGAGGAGCTGGGCGGCTTGAGGTGTCTCCGGCAGGGGTCCTAATACCTCCAGCTGGTCCTTGCGCTCCAGAGACCTGCACGGGAAGAAACACAACGTCGAGGGCAAACTGCCTCAACTGTCAGATGGATGGAATGGGCGCTCGTAGTGCGAGGGGACGGTCCTCTGGCGACATGAGGGAATTGAGGGCTGTGATACCAGGTTGGGGGTCAATCTGGGGGAGCGTAGGGTGCAGCGTGGTGAGGAGGCGGAGAGGGAAGATGTGAGCCGGTTGGCGAGGTCGGAAACAATCGGCAACGGGTGGAAGGAGTTCGCTGGAGCTGGGGCTCTGGTGAACGTCGAAGATGGTTCTTAATTCCCGAAAGCGTGATCAAACACCACCTAGACTACTAGAAACACTCCTAGGACTAACTCTAACTAGGAAAAGACGATAAAATTACCTCAATGACGGCTGAGTCCAGAGGTGGGAACCTCGATGGCGGAGCTTCGCCGGAGGTGGTGGAGACGCCCCTTCGTCGCCTCCTCGATCCACCTGACGGCCATGAGATGGAGCTGTCACCTCCCTCCTTTAATGGACGCGGAAAAGTGGAGAGAAACGGGTCAAAGGGTGTTCAAGTTTGAATGGGAAGGTCGGAGGTGTTTTTGAGGGAGTTGACGGGCGGCTGGGAAGATCGAGGCAGATCGAGCAAATCGATGGCCCACAACCCAAGGAGAGGCTTGGGCGTGTAAGACCAATGAATGAGGAACAAAAGTCAAGAAGACCTTGTCACGAAATGATGAAAGATGGAGGCTCGAAAAATATGAGAAGTCGGGTCAAAACCCATTCTGACACAAAGCCAGACCTCGTTCAAAGAGTTGACCGAGGTCAACCAAAGAAAGAACCCGGTTGGTCGACATGGACCAACTAGAAAAATCCTTGGAAAAAAGCTTTATTAATTCGATTAAAAATAATAAATGATTTTATTAATTTTAGATTATAAAATAAAAAAATGTTTATTATTTTCAGAAGTATTTTATTATGATTTTTATTTAATTTTTGAAGATTAAAAATTACAAGTTCCTTTTATAGCTTATATACATGTATATTCATCTATATATTTTAATATTTTATTTTTATTTTGTATGTTTATTTTATTATTTTTGTTTATCATTTTATAAATTTATAACTTATTTTTATAGACTTAAATATATTTTTATTTTATTTTTCTGATTTATTTTGTACTCTTAAATAAATAGAAGTATTAATTATATAGGTATATTTACAAGTAGTACACCTATGTACTGTATACTTGTGTTTTTATTTTTGTATTTTCTTGATATTTTTATTCTTGTTTTAATATACATATATATTATAAATATTATTTACAAAATTATAAAAATATGAAATTATAAAAATAATGAATAATAAATAAAATGAATATTTTAATCGGTACAAGTATACAATAGGGGTCAAAAATTCAACTTTCAAACCGTAACTCCGAAAAATATGAAATCACCTTCATTAATTAGCTTATTGAAAATTATATACAATGAAAGTGATTTTGATACATTTCGAGTTTTTATTTGAGAGATACAGGTCTGGGAAGTTGGGATTCTGGAATTTTATTCAGGTCATAACTTTTTATATGTACATTATTTTGTATGAAATCAATTTTGTATTTTTCTATATTAAATTATCTACAACTTTCATGTTCAAAGTTTCTTTATTTGAAGTATAAAAAGTGGAACTAAAAATAGGTCCCAAAAATGAATAAAGAATGAATTAAATAAAAGGGATTTTTATTATATTTTCGCCCTTATCTCCCCCTACTTCATTAATTGTCGACCTATTCATCTAGATGCCTAGGTCTCTAGGTTTCGGGTCATAAAATATTTACAATATTTTATTCTTTTTCTTTTCTTTTCTTTATTCTATAATTCTGGCTTTAAAAACTGTGTTTTATACAATATTTACACTTACATGCATGAATGCTAAAATGCCTAAATTAAGGATGTTTACATGCATTTACGAGGGTTTTTGAGGCCAAAATGATAGAATAAAGATGATGAAATGGAGGTTTGTTAATGTCCTTTATCAAATTTTTGAGGAGATGGCGGAGAGTTCAACAGCTCTTTCTTCTTCACGTGCTTTTCAGAAGCACCCCGTCACCGCCCCTGTAGTACCCCACAAGGATGTTAATATGACAACATCACAAGAAGTGGATAGGGTGGACAACTCTGAACTGACCATTATTGGACACCACCTATCACAAGAAGTGGATAGGGTGGATAAGATGGATAAGATAACAAAGCACCTGGAGCTTCTTGTGAGTAAGATCAGTGCAGTTCACAATGTGAGTGCAGCAACCGATACCTCTACTAGAGAGCAAACTTCTTCCACCCAGCAGAGTAGCAGAGGACCATCCACAATTCAGCATGTCTACTACGTGCGGACACCTGATCAGGTTCGCACCATGCACATCAGATAGTTCCATACCAACAGAAAGTAGCCTACATTCCTGAGCAACAGTCTCCACCTCCAATTGTCATTCAGGAGGTGAACGGTATCTGGTTCGACCGTGAACGAAACTAGCCTCGTTCGTCAGGGCAAGGCCAGTTGGGTTCATAACAGGATCAGAGAGCCGTCCACCATCTTCAGCGAGGCAGACAACATCAGTACCAGCACCAGCAATTCCACCCTCACTATCAGTCTCCACCACAGTTCCAAATTTAGAGACAAGACCAGCCATAGCAGCAGTGTATGTATTTTCCTCATCCTAACCAGCAACAGACTGCATATTATGGATAGTATTCTCCCTCTCCTCCTCCTTATTATCAGAATCCGTATGGTTACCAACCTCCGTATTATCAGTCTCAGCGACAGCCAGTCAATGAGCAGCCTGAGGCCCCTTTAGTCAACGCAGTACTGGACCAACTTGCATTGCTCATGAAGAACATGAATGAACTGACTCAGCGGATCGATGACCTGACCACCACTAAGATACTAATTCTGGCAGAGGTCGAAGCTATCCCAACAACTTCAGACGTGAGGAGCAGGTAGCCATCAACCCACCCACCCCCGAGACAGGTATGACCCTTGATTTTACATGTTTATCTGACGCCATTTATCTCAGGAGCGGTAGGAGATTGCAACCACCTACACACTAGTTGGAGTTGGAAGATTGAACCACTGAGAGAGCATCATCTTCTACATCATTTCCTTCACCAGCAGTCGAGAGGACCAATGTAGCAGCATCCAAGTTTGGAGTTTCACCGTCTTCACCACCACCTTTAGCAGACAGATGTATATCACCATCAACAAGGGAGAATATACCAGTCACAAATTATTCGGCTTCGCCGGCAACAATATCCCATTCTGTTTTAAATTCTGTTTTTCCTCCACCTGATTTGGACAACAGTGTACAGACTGATTCTGGTTGTCCTTTTGTACATGAGGATTCTACTTTGAATAATGGAAATGAACGTTTGCATGCTTATTCTGATTCAATGTCATTTCCTTCTGCTCTTAAATCTAAGAAAATTCAAAAATTAAAAACAACCCTATCTGGTCCTGGAGTGGTTGAGATCTTGCAGAATATCTTTTTAAAGATGACACTCCTTAAGGTCATGGAATACATGCCTACAATAAAAAAGGGAATGAAAGAGACATGTACACAAAAGCGTCAACCAAGGAAGAACAGACGAAAGAAAGCAGAGAAACACAACCTGACCGTGGCCACAGTTCATGTCATCAGTAACCTCCCGCCTAAAAAGAAAGACAAGGGAACACCTCTCATCTGTTGCCATATCGTTGATCAAGAATTTGATCATACTCTTATAGATAGCGTTTCCTTCATTAATCTCATGCCTTCCTATTTACTAACTGAATTTCAGTTAGGACCTCTTAAAACAACCAGGATGATCATTCAGTTTGCTGAGAGATAGGCATTTTAAAGGACGTTATTGTAACGGTGCAGGGAATGAAATTCCCTGTTGATTTTGTTGTCATAGATATGGACACACCTGCACTGTTACTCCATACAACGATCATACTAGGTTGATTGTTCCTTCGAACGGTCGAAACAACAGTTGATTATGGTACTGGAGAGATCATCTTTCACTCTCGCAGCGACAAGGTGAAAATTGAGACGATCTCTGATCCTAGACCATCACCGCCACCTCCAGCAGATGAGACAGAGAAAGTTATATCAGAGCCAGATGACTGTGATTTTCTTGCTGACTTCCAAGAGACAGATCTTTTCACTGATTTTATAGACACCCAGAAGTTCCTTTCCCAAAAGGATTCTATGGAAAGCACAATCGACATGAGTTCTCTTGGTGGTCCAATTGAGCTAGTTGCTGATGGGCAATTTGAGATGATTTCTGAGGATCAACCTGAGTTTTTAGAGGCACCTTCTGATATTCCTTTGATGCACTTTTCTAAGATTAATGTTGATAGGCCTCATTCTGAGAGTTCTAGAGTACAGATATCTGAGCCATGCATTGAATTTCCTAAATTATGCACATATGAGAGACATCTTTCTGAGATTATTGCTGAGATATCTGAACCATTAATTGATAAGAATGCTAATACCCTGATGAGCCCATCCTTTCTGAGCAAAGATCATTCATTGCAGATCTATCAGAGATTTTGCTTGCTGAGCCGTTAGTAGCCAAGGTGGACAGTCTATAGAGTACATATCATATATCGTCTACCGGTGCAGTAGCATAGGTTATTGTAGAGCCGATTCAGATCCCACCCGAGCTCAAGTTTTTACCATTAACGTTGAAATACGAAATGTTGTCGATCATCCTCAGCTCGTAGAGACTCGATCATATTCGAAACCGTCAACCTGGCTCTGATACCACTTGAAGGATATGGAATTTATCCTCAAGCGCATCATGGAAGCGTGATCGTCGTATCAGATACGACGCAGAACGACTAGTCGTACTAGTTGTTCTGTGCAGCGGAATTTAAAATTTTTCATGCGATGAAACCACGTGATCCAAGAACGATTCTCGGATCGTTTCGTCTATAACCACAACAAGTATAAAAGAATACCTCTTGAAGCGTGGTTGATCGAGTCTCTAAAGAAAGAGACCTCCTGTCTCAAGTCCGATCGTCGGTGAGATCGCTTGCGAGCGCGGGGATGAATCGCGTAGTCCTCGCAATCCAAGAAGATGATGCAAGCACAGTTGCTCCTGATCTCGTCGTACGAGATCAAACGTCTCCTTCGCGAGCGTAGCACTCCAAGAAGACGGAGAACCGAAGAACGTCGAAGCGGCGGCGCGGTGGCGAAAGCGTCGATGAGTCTCTCTACTCTAGGGTTGGTGACGGCCACCAAGAAATAGAGAGAGAGGTTGGCGTGTGTGAAGAAAAAAGAGAGAGAGAGAGCTTCAATATAGCATAGCCTTAGAGAGCATGGTGTGCCTCTCTATTTATACGATTTTGGGATTCATGGATCTCAATCCATGGGACATATAAAATCAATGGATGAGATTGATTTATGTCAATCCAATGGTCAAGATTATTGTTGGTAAAACCAACAAGTTATGATCTAATTTAGATTAAAATATATTTGACAAAATCAAATATAAATCAATCCTAAATTATACCAATAAATAAGGAGAGAATATACATGGAGATTACATCTCCATGTACATTCAAGGGGGACGGCCACCCATTTCATATAGGAATTGGGTGCCGCCCACCACCTTCCAAGTAGGGCAATCTCATGGATTTCCATGAGATTGCATGTCTCCTTGAATTTCTCCATTATTTATTTCCAACAACTTTTGTTGGGATTTATTCATCAAAAATAATTCACAATTATATTTGAGAATATTGCAATCTTGCCATTGAAAAATTGTGAATCATATTCACAACCCAAAACAACATATAATTTACATTGTCAATTAATTACACAATGTGTATCCAATACACATAATAATTAATCAACAAATATAAATTATAATTAGCTCTCTCTAGTACATTATAAATCATATTTATAATATATTATGAATAATTGGATATTTCTATCCACATTATTCTTATCCATAATAATTAAATCATATTTAATTATATCGGATAACTTCTACACACATCAAGATGATTAAATCACATTTAATCATTATTTCTTCATTGCTTAGATCTTATGGAATTATTCTTGAACCCTTCAAGAATAATGCGATTTCTCCGCAGATACTTGGAGATAAGGACAAGGCGATTGTATTGTTCCACATATAGTGACTTGGATGTTGAGATCATATCTCAAATCCAGATCCCATGGACCTCCCACTGATGCTTGATCAAATCAAGACCGTAGACCCAATCTTCTCATTGCATCTGAATCTTATTCAAATCAATGTCCAGTTCATGGACTAAGATTAGGTCACTTCTCTAATGAGAGGAGTCACTAAAATCCAAACCTGTTTCATCACTCCCTCTGAATGGAAGCGTCATGGTTATACAATCGTTTATGATCACATCACCCTTAGGTATTCCCAATATCTGTACATCCTGCATACTGGAAGACCTATGATCATTCTGAAGATAAAGATCACTTTTATACTGTCATCTCCAGGGTTTGATCATTAAGTTTCTCAATCTTGGTCACTAGGATTTGGTATAGATGATCTACTTTCACAAAGCATATATCTTACCTTCAAATTCATGTCATGCTTCCAAAGCATGACGACCATGCATGGAATTTGTTCAGTCCCAACACCTCATGAGTGAGCTCATGTCTCCCGATTCATAAGTGAACCTGTATGATCCCTTTGAGAGATCGTATTACTCATATGTCCTTACATGCACACCAGCTCGCCGGTGTATAGACCCTGGTTAGGTCATCAACCTATTGGTCTGCCAAATGTACATACTCAGACATATAGCAACACATCTGTCTCTGGTCAGAGGATGCATGCCTATGTTGTGACAGCATTCAACATAGGTCTTTGGTTATCTCGATCTCGTTAAGTCAACCCATTGACTCAATTAACCTGACACCTCCGAATCATTATTCCCATGCAGAGGACCTGCATCAAGAGGTCGGTCAGATATAAGCCATTTGAGAAAGGATTGCCACCTCCTACTCAGGCTGGAGATCATCACTTAACAATCCTTTGACGATGCTTAGTGAGTCCTCTATCTAACTCCTTAGATATTCATCCAAGCATCAGCCTCTATGATTCATTCAATGAATCAACAGCTGTATGATCATCAAGTTGGCTATGGTATATAACCCTTATTGTACAGAGGGACCTTATAGTGCATTCATTCATTCAATCTCAGAAAGGGAATGAAAAATAATCAATAACTTTCATTGATAATTTATTTATTACAATAACATTTATTGTAGGAATGGTTCGCCCAGGGCTCACATTGCCAACACATTCCTCTGATGGAGGAAGCCTTTCACAGACTGAGTCGTAGTACTGTTCCTTCATCTACTGTAAATCAGACGACCTCCGCCATGGCAGCGAATCGAGGTTGTGAGGGTCATCATCAGTTCCGTGGTCGTAGACCTCGGGGCAGAGGGGGTCGTGTAAGGCCATCATGCACCTTTTGCCACCGTTATAGGCATACCGAAGACAAGTGCTACTCCAAACATGGATTTCCTGCTTATGCAGGAGTAGCTGAACATATTGAGCCCCCATCTGCTTCATCTCTGGATCAACGCTTTGATGACCTTGTAGCCCGTCTGAGAGGTATTATTCCTCTATCCGGTCCCGTTGCATCAGTTACTGCTTCTGATAGTCACTCTGATGTTGTTGCTTCTGCATCCACCAGTACCTCAGGTATCACTTATGCATTCACTAGCAGTAGTGGATCAGATACTTTAGAATGGATTATGGACTCTGGTGTCACACATCATCTGTGTGGTGATCAAGGTCTATTTACAGCCTACCGATAGATTCCTCGAGGTTGTACTGTGGTTATGCCAATGGGACGCATTCCCTGATTACTGGTCAGGGGAAGATTAGCTTGACACCCTCTATGCACTTCAAGAATGTGCTGCACGCACCTGATGTTTCTATGAATTTGTTGTCCATTACTCAACTTACAAAGGATTTATATTGTCGAGCAATGTTTGATCCATCCTCTTTCATTTTTCAGGACATCCTTACGGGCAACGTGATTGGGCGTGGTTATGAGCAACGCGGCCTATATCGTCTCAGTCGGACCTTCTATGCCGGAGCCTCCTCTCTACCTGTTGGATTTGTCTTCCCCTTCCTGTGGCACTTGTGTTTTGGACATCTACCACTTCAGAAATTGTGTCGTGTGTTATCTCAGGTTTCACCTCACACGTCCATCCAAGGTGAGGCTTGTCAGTTGGGAAAGCATCATCGGTCTACCTTTCCCATACGTTAGAGTCAGAGTAGTAGCTCCAAGTTTGAGTTGTTTCATGTAGATATCTGGGGTCCTAGTCTTTTTCCTGATCATCAGGGACACAGGTTTTATATGGTTATTGTGGATGATTTCTCTCGGGAGTATTGGGTATTTTTGTTAAAGAATAAATCTGAAGCGGAGAATATTATCATAAATTTCATCAATGAAGTTTGTAATGTTTTTTCTGCATCTGTAAAGATTGTGAGAAGTGATAATGCCTTGAAATTTTGTACTCATACTCTCTCCAACTATTTTTCAACTCAAGGGATTATCCACCAAACATCTTGTGCCTATACTTCCCAACAAAATGGAGTTGCAGAAAGGAAACATCATCATTTACTTGATGTCACCAGGTCGCTTCTCATACAGAGTCATGCTCCTCATTCTTTCTGGGACGATGCTATCCTAACGGCATGTTATCTCATTAATCGTATGTCGTCGTCTGTCTTAGGTGAGAAGATTCCTTTTTCTCTTGTTTTTCCAGAAAGAGAATTGTTCTCCCTCACTCGTGTGTTTGGCTCGGTGGACTTTGTCCACCAGTTGTCTCCAAGTATTGACAAGCTCTTTCCTAGGGCTGTCAAGTGTGTTTTCGTCGGGTACTCCAGAACACAAAAGGGGTACAGGTGTTATGATCCATTGCGCAGGAGATATTTTGTCAATGTGGATGTTACCTTTTTCGAGTCTGTTATGTACTTCTCTTCTACCGGTGATCAATTGGTATCCTCTGGCATTAATGAAGCTATATACATGCTACCACCATCACCACCTCCACCACTACCAACACCACCTCCACCACTACCATCTCCTACACCTCCTGATACCGTTCATGTTCCCCCATTGCCACTCCACTATACCTGTCGACCTGCTTCTGCTCATGGTCACTGCTCATCATCTAGCTCACCTGAGGTGTGTTCTGAGAATATAATCAATATTGATGGATCTAACGATTTACCTGAGCAGGATGTGTTAAAGAGACCAGATGAGGATGCAGGTGATTTGGATCTTCCTATTGCACTTCGGAAACAAAAGCGCAGCTGCACGTCATATCCTATAGCATCCACCATTTCTTTTGATCATTTATCTGGAGAATTCAGGAGCTTTGTCATTGCACTATCAGCGGTGGATATTGAAGGATATTGAGAATCCTTAAGCACATCACGGAAGCGTGTCGATCGCATCGTATGCAATCGGAGCAACTAGTCGCACTAGTCGCACTAGTCGCTAGATGCGGCGCAAATTAAAATTTTTTAGAAACTAAAGATGAAACCACATGATCATGAGAACACTTCTCGGATCATTTCATCAAAACCACAAGTATAAGGAATACCTCTTGGAGCGTGGTTGTAATCGTGAGATCCCAAACAAGAGATCCTCCTGTCCTAAGTCCGATCCACGAAGAGCGCACTTGCGGGCGCGATGACGAGTCACGTTTCTCCCGCAATCCTTGATGAAGATCCAAACAATGAATCCCCTGATTTTGTCAAACAAAATCCATCGTCTTCCTCTTGAGCAAGTCGCCCCAAAAGAAGAAGGAGATCCCCGAGTCGTCGAAGGCGAAGGCGAGAGTCTCTCCTTCTCAACATACAAAGTGGACGGCCACTTTGAATAGAGAGAGAGAGGCTAGGCGAGAATTAGAGAGAGAGAGAGAGAGTAGTAGGCTTCTACAACTCTTGATAATGTACCTTGAAAGGCTAGGTTAGCCCTCCTTTTATATTAGTTTGGGATCCAATGGATCTCAATCCATGGGACACATAGATCCAACGGCTATGGTGATCTATGTATTAATCAATGGCCAAGATTGTTGTTGGCTAAAAAACCAACAACATTAATTTATATTTAAATTAAATATATGTTGCAACATCATCAACATAATTTAATTTAACATAAATTAATTATTAAAGATAACAATATAATAAAGGGGAGATAACAAATTACCTCCTAAAAATGAGGGGGTGTCACCTTTGACTATGTCATTGGTGATGCCACCTCATTTGGTGGTTATTTATCTCCCTTTTATTTTATATTATTATTTCTCAATGTATTATTAAAAATATCCCCTAAATTAATTCCAAATTAATTTGTGAATATTTCAAGATAAATATGTGAATCATATTCACAACCCAAACTAATTTGTAAATTGTATTTCCAATTAATTAATGTGAATCCAATCCACATTACTAATTAACAAATGCTATTTATAAAAATTTCTCTCTCTTCAATATATGTATATTATAAATCATATTTATAATACACAAATATCATGGATAGTATTATTCATATTCTCTAATCCTTGATAATTAAATCCCATTTAATTATCTTGGATAATTATTCTCACAATATGAATCCCATTCATATTATGTTTGATCATTAAATCTCATTTAATCATCAAGTCCTTATTGCTTGGATATGTAATTCATCAAATGAATTATTCTCGAACTCTTTCAAGAATAATGTGCTTTCTCCGCAGATACTTGAAGATAAGGACATGGCGATTGTATTGTTCCACGTATAGTGACTTGGATGTTGAGATCTTATCTCAAATCCAGATCTTACGAACCTCCCACAGATGTTTGATTAAATCAAGACCGCAAATCTAATCTTCTCATTGCATCTGAATCTTATTCAGACCAATGTCCAACACTTGGACTAAGATCAGATTGCTTCTCTATTGAAAGGAGTCACTAAAATCCAGACCTGTTTCATCACTCCCTCGGAACGGAAGCATCATGGATATACAATCGTTTATGATCACTTCACCCTCAGGTATTCCCAATACCTGTACATCCTGCATACTGGAAGACCCATGGTCAACCCGAAGATCAAGATCAATTTTACACTATCTTCTTCAGGGTTTGATCACTAAGTTTCTCATTTGATCATTGGGATTTGGTATCGATCATATACTTTCAAAAAGCGTATATCATACCTAGGTCTTGATCATATACTTTCCAAAAGTATATATCAAACCTACAAATTCAATCAAGCTTCCAAAGCGAGACTACCGTGCACGGAATTTGATTCTTTCCAATATCTCATGAGTGAGCTCATGTCTTCCGGTTCAGTAGTGAACCTGTATGATCCCTTTGAGAGATCGTATTGCTCATATGCCCTTATATGCACACCAGCTCGCCGGTGTATAGACCTTGGTTAGGCCATCAACCTATCGGTCTGCCAAATGTACATACTCATACATATAGCAATACATCTATCTTCGGTCAGAGGATGCGTGCCTATGCTGTGAGACATTCAACATAGGACTTAGGTTATCTCGATCTCGTTAAGTCAACTCTTTGACCTAACTAATCTGACACCTCCGAATCTCTATTCCTATGCAGAGGACCTGCATCAAGAGGTCGGTCAGATATCAGCCTATATGAGAAAGGATTGCCATCTCCTACTCAGGCTGGAGATCACATCTTAGCAATTATTTGACGGTGCTTGATGAGTTCTCGATCTAACTCTTTAGATATTCATCCAAGCACCAGCCTCTATGATTCAATAATTGAATCAACAGCTGTAAGATCATTAAGATAGCCATGTTACATAACCCTAATTGTACAGAGGGACCTATTATATAAATTATTTATTCTTCATTTCAGATCAGGGAATGATATTTGCAATAACATTTATTGCATAATGGCTTGCCGTGGGCTCACATGTCCAACAGATATTCCACGGAATTACCAAGATGCCTTGAAGGATAATAGATGGCATTTAGCCATGGAAGAAGAGATGGCTGCTCTTCAGTCAAGAGGTACCTAGAGCCTTGTTCCTGCACCTACCGATGTATCTACAGTGAGCTGTAAGTGGGTCTTTACGGTTAAGCAGAATGCAGATGGCAACATTGACAGATACAAGGCACACCTAGTTGCTCGTGGCTTTACACAGACATACGGGGTGGATTATCTTGATACATTCTCGCCGGATGCTCGCCATTCCACCCTACGGATCCTTCTCTCTGTTGCGGTTACTCGTGATTGGCTACTATTCCAATTAGATGTCAAGAATGCATTTTTATACGGTGACTTGTAGGAGGAAGTCTACATGCAACAACCACCTGGTTTTGCTATTGAGGGGGAGTGTTCTAAGGTATGTAGACTTCATAAGGTCATCTATGACGTTAAGCAGAGCCCCAGAGCTTGGTTCCAGAAGCTCTCAGACCTGTTCGAAAAACAGGGGTACAAACGTTCCAATGCAGATCATTCCCTTTTCGTACAGAAGACATCTATAGGTATTATTGCAATTATGGTGTATGTAGATATTTTGATTATAGGTGATAATGGAGAAGGAATTCAGAGGGCGAAAGAAATGCTGGATCGTGAATTTGTCACCAAGGATCTTGAAGTTCTTAGATATTTTCTGGGAGTGGAGTTCGTCAGAAATCCTCATGGGATGGTAATGACCTAGAGGAAATATGTCACTGACCTGTTGAGTGAAACGGGAATGCTTGGTTGCCGTCCATCCACTACACCCATGGATCCCAGTATGAAATTATACGATGACGACACTAATGAGGTGGATAGGAGAAGATACAGAGAACTGGTGGGCAAGCTTCTCTATGTTACTATTAGCAGACCCGATATCTCCTTTGCTAATAGTCGGGTGAGCCAGTTCATGGAGCAACCACGTCTGGTACATATGGATGTTATACATATGATACTCAGGTATCTAAAGTCATCTCCAGGTGCAGGTCTGCTGTTCAAGAAAGATAAGAAGATTACTATTTCAACATGTGCAAATGCATATTACGCAGGATGCCCCAAGGATAGGAAGTCCACCACTGGATTTGCTGTGTATGTCGGAAGCTCTCTGGTCTCTTGGAGAAGCAAGAAGCAAACGGTTGTAGCAAGATCTAGTGCTGAGTCTGAATATAGGGCTATGGCCCAGGTTAGTACAGCAATGATGTGGGTGAAAGTTGTTCTTACATATCTATATATAGAAGTCCCTCTTCCTATGGCTCTGGAATGTGACAATCAGGACGCTATATTTATTGCAAATAATCCAGCATTTCATGAACGAACCAAGCACATTGAGGTGATTGTCACTTTATACGAGATATGATTCAGAAGGGGTTTATTTCTACATCCCATGTTAGCTCAGGGACCAAACTGCAGGCATCTTTACCAAGGCATTACTTAGATGGCCATTCCAGAAGTGATCGTCCAAGCTGAGCATGATTGACATCTATGCTCCACCTTGAGGGGGAGTGTAGAGATATATGTTATTCTCTTTTGTACCGTTTCACATTTTCTTTTCTTTTGGACTCTTGATGTAATTTACCCATAGGCTACTCTCCTATATAAGAGAGCCTAGGGCATATGGAATAAACAAGTCTCTTATTTTTTCCAATAAATTGAATACTTTGTTTTAAAGTTAAGAATCCAAGGATAACCTTAAAAATCCAAGGAGCGTGGTTCCTTATAGCTGATTGCGGTGATGACTTATTGTCTTACAAGTTCAATAGACCCCATTTGTGAACATGATTCCCATTATCATTAAATAATCTGAAGTATTCATAGTCTAGATGTGTATGAAAATAGATACAAATGAAACTGTTACACATACAGATTTAGAAGATTGCCTGGCCCTATACCTCCCTGATTCCCCGAATGCATCGAATCTATTCCTTCCACTTCGAATTGAATGCTCTTTTCTGATGTAAAGATAATCTGTTCTTAAGCATAGTGTCTTGCGGCATCCTATGGTACAAGTTTTTGAGATTTCACATATGCTCCAATGGATGTATACACTGTATATTGCTTTAAAAATGGTAAATATTTTGCTTCGCCTTAGTTACAATATCCAAGGAGCCATAGTCCCTGTGCTCTGTTTATTTCCACCCTTGTTAACATAGACAGGTAATGGATGAGAACTTTGTGCAGGTTCCATCAATTGCCCGAATTCGATCAAGGAAAACGGAGCTGCCGCAGACGCCTTGCTGGCCACAATGAGCGTCGAAGGAAGCCAGCACTGATGCCGATTCCATCACGTTATGGACAATTCCCATCCTCATTCCACGGTCACTTCCTCGTGCATCTTCCCCCTCCTAAAAGATATATTTTGCATGATGATCATATATACATGTTGATCATTTGTTTAGATGATGGAGGTCGATATGGTAGCTTTCTCATGGACTTAGCACACCCTGGTCTACAGGGAACTGCAAGGCAGGCATGTCCAAATGTTAGATCTGGCGAGCACGTAACTGTTGCTCATTGGCCAATAACTGCAAACACTGCAACTTCTCCAGGAAGGACGGGCGTCACTCAACCTCACCCGTCCGCCCACAGCTCAGCTGCAGGAATGCTCTTCTCCAATCGAGATATCCCACCAGACGAATGTCTGGAGGGCTCGCACTCCAGCTGTGCTCTCTCTCTTCTGTCAAACCAGTCATGGGGCACCGCCGCACTAAATGCTCGAACTCCAATTATGCAGACCAGCCACTTCCACAGTAACCATTCTATGGCCCAACCAACAATTTCTAACATTGCTGGCAATGCATGGGGCTTCAAAAGACACGATGTTTGCGGGACCGTGCCTGTGCCCCCCTTACAGATCTGCATGGGACAAGATGCAGAACCGATTGTTGGTCGTGGCCAGTTATTCCCTGGTGAGCTTGAATTGGCTCTACAGGGGAGCAGTCGACGCGTGGAAGGACATGAGCGGGAATACTTCCCAGCTGACAGCCAGATGCATTGGTCACGTTAGATCTTCGCTCTGCGGGCGTTTCCACGACTCTTTCCTTGAATTATGTTTGCAATCAGTATTAGAGAAGCAAAAGTCGAGGTATGCTAGATTTGTCAGCTATTTTTGCTTATTTTGATAATGAAGCTGACAAGAAAGTTCGATTTGTCAAACTGCAATTTATAATGTCCATTGGGAATATGAGAACGTTTGTTCGCATCTTTCTGGTCATTGAAGGGTGTTCGATAATTCGAAGTATCATAGGGCCCAACTTTGCACCTCATAATGTAATTCTGGCATTAGGTGGCTCTGAGAGATAAAACTTTGCACCTCATGTGAACAACCAGTATGGTCAGAGTTTGGAAGCCTGCTTCATGGGAAAGCATAAATATTGGTATTTGCATTATCTATGAATTTGGTTTTGGTGCTACGCGTGTAGAGTGTAGGAGTATTTTTGATTTTGGTCTGGATGTAGAGCATAGGAACAGTTATCCTACAGGGAAACAATGGATTGCACATGTTATCAGTCCTTGTTTTGGATTGAGATAATTGAAATAGCTCGAATCGTATTCTTCAATTGTGTGATATTTTAGGCCAGAATGGTATTGATGGATTCAAGTAAATTTAGTGTTAGAGTAATTATATTATTTAGTCTATCTAATTGTACTGTTTATGTAAATTACCCATAGAGCTTTTCTCCTATATAAGAGAGCTCTAGGGTTAATGGAATGTATCTCGCTTATTCCCTTCAATATGGTATCAGAGCGACGGTCCTAGACCGGAGTTCTCGAAACCCTAGCCCTAACCCACCCCACCCGCCGACCCCCCCCCCCTCTCTCTCTCTCTCTCTCTCTCTCTCTTTCTCTCGATCGGCGCCGCCCCTACGCCGCCGCACGCGCGGCTGCGCCGCTGCTCGCGTGCCTCCCGCGCATGTAGCCTCTCCATCGCGCGCCTCCTGCGCGTGTAGCTTCTCGATCGTGCGCCGCCTTCTGCGAAGCGGCTCTGTAGCGCGCCTGTAGCCTCGTTGCGCCTGTGCCTGCGCGCGCGTGAAGCCCTGAAGCCCTGAAGCCCCTGTGCGCACTGAAGCCCTTGCACGTGTGCTGGAAGGCGTGCTGAAGCCCTTGCGCGTGTACTGAAGCCCTTGCGCGTGGAGTCTCTCCCATCCCTCCGCGCGTGAAGTCCACATCAACAAGTGCGTGAAGTCTCTTCCCTGCGTGTGAAGTTTCTCTACTGCGCTGATGAATCTCGTATTCATCATGCTAAAAACTCCGTATTAAAATCCCTGCTTAAACAAACCAATAAAAATCACCTCTAAAACTCTATTTTTATCATGTATTATATTGTCTATATTTAACCTTAATTATTGTGTATTTAATTGTCCTTATTTTTCTGTAATTATTTTATCACTCAAAAACCCCTAAAAATTAGGTAGATAAGTTGTCTATAATTCACTGACCTTTAAAACCACTAAAAAATGCAAAAACAACTCAAAACCACAAAATCGGTGTTTTTATCCCCTTAAAAATGCCCCCAAAAATAGCTTTTGTACAGATGACCTCTTTTGGCTTTTTGCCCAACATGAAAGTTGTAGATCTCGTCGAGACGAGCAACTTTCATGTTTTGACTTTTTCCAAATTCGGCCTCTAACTATTTCTTTTATATTTTTCTTTGTAATTACTTTTGAATTATTCTGATTGGGCCACGTGGCGCCCTCTGGGCCGCCCACGTGGCCCGCTCTCCTTCCCGCCACCTGGCGCCCAATCTGGGCCGTTGGATCGCACCATTCCAGCCCCCATCATCACCGTTCATCCCGCATCTCCTCTCAGCCGCCCGATCTGATCTCCAAGATCAGATCTCCACCGCAAGATGGCGCCTAAACCTAAGCCCTCCGATCCTGCCAACCATCCAACGCCCCTCAGCTCGCCACGTCGCCCATTCACTATCAACCGTCAGATCCAACTCCAGATCCGATCTAAGCCACTCATCAGCACCTAATCAACAGCCGCCCGATCGCTCTCACCATCTAACGATCCTCAGCCTGCCACGTCACCTCTTCAATTTCCATCGTTAGATCTATTCCATCAATTGATCCCGACCGCTCCCTCGCGCCCTAACTTCAGCCATGCGATCAGATCTTTAGATCTGATCACAGCCATCCGCCCGCGCTCGTATCCGGGCCGTTGGATCGCACGATCCAATGGCTCACAACTCGTCTTCAACCTCCGTAACCCCCTCTCCCCCAGGCGTTACGCCTCTCCGACTCGCCGCCCCCTTCCTTTTTTAGTCACCGACCCAGCCACCCACCGCTGCTCGTAACGCCGCCCTCTCGCAGCCCTTTCTCCCGCCTTCCTCGCACAACCACCATCAAGCCCAGCCATCACTCCCATCGCCATTAAATCCCCACTCAAAAACGCCCCTCCATCACCGTAACCTCCGACCTCCGCCACCTATAAAATCCCCTCCCCAGCCACCGTAGCCAATCGTCCACCATTTCGGGGTTCCAGCCTAGTCTCCCCCGCCCCTCCGGTGACAGCGGAGAGGGCGGGGCGTCGAGGCAACGATGGGTGGAGTCCGGTGTCGACCCACGGCCGATGTGGCCGTGTCACGGTGACCTCCGGGCACCACCGAGCCTCCTGGAAGATCGACCAGGTCGAGGCGAAGACCCCGAGGTCCGATGAAGGCCTCAGCATAGATCACAGCCTCCACCAACACCTCGCTCCGGCGAGGTGTTTTTCTCTTGTTTTCTCCAAATTTTCCCCCCATCTACCCTTCACTTATCCTCCATTTAACCCGCTCACCAGCTTCGCAACAACGCCATCATCCTCGCCAACCTCCTCCGACTCACCCTTCCCTTCTCCACAACCATGTCCACCTTCCGCCACCTCCTCCTCTGCTCCGGCGGGGAAGGAGCCCTGGTCCCCCGCTCCGACCACTTCCCTGGGACTCCATTTCACTCACGTTACACTCACAACACGCTTCGGCTTAGACTAACCTTGCAGGTATCTTGATTGGCCGGATCTCGCGCCGGAGCTCCTTCGAGCTCCTATACTCCGGCGAAGCTCCATTGATCTTCCCTTCCGACTAGCGCTGGAGCTTCGTAGCACCGCCAGGTACTCCGCCGGGCCTCCATCAAGCTTCCTCGACCGTCTGGCAGGCCGCCTGGGCTCGGCGGAGCTCGATCGTGTCCACCGGAGACTCGCCTTCTCCGGCGGGCCAAGGAGGAGGATGAAGGTACAGGCACCGTCCGATCCTCCTGATCGGACGGTCCTGATGAAGACACGTAGAGGACCCGAGCCTCTTCCCCAACCTATAGGCTCGGGTCATCCGAGCCTCCTGACAGACCTCCAGAAGATGCCACGTTTCCCGAAGCAGCGGCTCTGACCCGAGCCTGAGTCCTCACGTGTAGCGCACGTGAGGGCTTGGGTAAATTGCAAGGAAAGACCCGAAGTTTCAAGTATTTACGTTTTGGTCCCCAGGCACGTGCTTCATGCGTGTGCCTGGGTATTTTACAGGGAGACCCTCCAGGTTTTGAAGATTTGCAAAAAGGCCCCTGCGCGCACATGGAGAATTTACATCTAGGCCCAGGCGGTTTTCTCTATTTGCAATTAGGTCCCTCCAGGGACCTAAATGCAATATTTATCCTTTATTTTTCTTGCATTTTTATTACATTTATGCCCTTGCACTATTTTTAGCATAACTTGAGCATCGTAGGTCCAAATTGCATGATTTTAGTGTCGTTTTGATCCTTGTTTTGTCCTCTACAATCTAGCATACTTATTTGTCTCATTTGACACTGTTTTAAATTAAGTGAATTTTTATGTCAAAAATGGGACCATGCTCTATCTGTTTTGCTGGGTTTGATGACCGATTTTTAATGAAGTGTTCAATTAGACTCTAATTTCATTCTACATTGCAATGCTCACATTTTAGGGTATAATTGTAGCATTTTATTCTTCATGCATATCCCTTTGCATTGTTTGCCCATGCATCACTTTAACTTGCATAAAAATATCTAAAAAAATACATGCATCATGGCATCGCCCTGTAAATAGCTTAGTGCTTCATGATTTGCATATGGACCTGAAATTGAGACTAATTGACATTGAACTTCACGAATCAAAATTCAAAAGCTATAATTAAGCAGTTGTATCCCTGTGTTCGACCTTGGTACACTTACCAAGTATAAATATTCCACAGCATTCAAAGACTGTGGTTTTTGCTGAACAAAATTTGCCTCCTATGCTACGACTTAATTTATACTTATTAAAGAGGCGAATTACGCGTTCATCATGCGCGTAGCAGAGGTTCCGTCCAAGATATGGAAGGCGTTGTGATTTGAGTCTACGTTCACAACGGCCTTCCTATATATTCACGTAGACATTATTGTCTAGTTGTGTAACCCCAGTCTCAGAATATTGCTGTCATCATGACAAACAACAAGGTTGATCTTCCGTCTCTGGGTGCCTTTAAAGGTCCAGCACCCGTGGTGAAAATGGACGACATTAACTATGAACTGCGGGCCATGCAGTTCATGAGTCTTATGCAATGTAATGGCAAGAAGCACATCCTCACACAAGAGGAACCTGTTGAGAAGACTGGGGTTAAAGCCTCATGGGAGGCGGACGATGCATATGCACGTGTATGGTTATCAGGTACTGTGTCCATGGAGATAGCCAATGACATCCTGAGTCAACCCACTGCGAAGGCTATGTGGGATATCCTTGATGCCACATATTCTCCGGTGAAAAACGAGTCCAAGATCTTACAACTTCAGCATGACATCTTTACTATGAAACAGAACAGCCGTCCTCTTCATACCCTCTATACTTCTCTGAGGGGTATGTTTGAGAAGCTTCACAGGTACATCCCATTGACAGCCACACCAGAGCAACTGAAGGCATATAGGGACTCAGTGATGACGGGGGTTTTTCTAGCCGCCCTCGATCAGGAATATGACGCCGCCAGAGTACAGATTCTTACAGATGCTACCATACCTCCTACGGAAGAAGCCTATCGCAGGTTGAGCAGACTCTCCATATCTCATGGCGGATCTCAGATGTCCTCCGCCATGGCAGCATCTCGTGGCAGGGGAGGATCTCTACAGTTTCGAGGTAGAGGTGGTCGTGGCAGAGGAGGAGGTTATAGACCTCCTCGACAGCCGTGCACTTACTGTCGCAGGCCTGGTCACACTGAGGAAACATGCTATTCTAAGCATGGGTTTCCTCCTACTACAACACGTGTGGCGGAGCAGACTCAACAGGAAGGGGGTCCTTCCCATGTACCTGATCAGAGGTTCGACGAGCTTGTGGCGCGGCTTAGAGAGATCATGCCAGGTCAGGGGCAAGCAAGTACATCCGGATCTTCAGAGATAACAGGTTCGGCATCAGCTTCCATGTCAGGTACACCATATGCTCTTACTACTTGTTACAGAGTAGATCTATCAGAATGGATCATGGATTCAGGAGCGTCTCATCATTTATGTGGTGATAAAAAGCAATTGGATGTTTTTAATGCAACTCAGACTGGACGATCTGTGGTGATACCTGATGGGACATACTCCCCCATTACTGGTCAGGGGGAGGTGCAGCTAACCCCTGTGATACAACTTCAGAATGTTCTTTATGCTCCGGATTTTTCAATGAATTTACTGTCGATTAGTCAAATCACTAAAGATTTACATTGTCATGCCATATTTGACCCATCTGCTCTTGTGTTTCAGGACATCCTAACAGGCAGAGTGATTGGAACTGGCCGTGAGCAAGGGGGTCTCTATAGACTGGTGCAGTCTCCTTATGCTGGTGTCTCTTCTGTTCATGCTGGATCTGTCTCTCCTTACACATGGCATCTCCGCTTTGGTCATCTTCCGTTGCAAAAGATGATCCATATCCTTCCACAGATTTCTCCTAGGTCTACTTTTCATTGCGAGGCGTGTCAGCTTGGGAAACATCACCGATCGTCGTTTCAGAGTCGTCTAGGTCCTAGTCGTCATGGTCTGTTTGAGTTACTTCATTTTGATATTTGGGGTCCCAGTCGTGTCCCTGATCTTCAAGGGCACATGTTTTATCTTGTTGCAGTCGATGATTTCTCTAGGCTATCTTGGGTCTTTCTTCTTAAAAATAAATCTGATGCTGGTCATGTTATTCAGTCTTTTATCATTGACATAAAAAATCTTTTTTCTGCTAAAGTGAAGTAAATACGATCTGACAATGCTCTAGAGTTGTGTAGTACCCAACTTTCTAAATTTCTTATATCTCATGGGATTGTGCATCAGACGTCTTGCCCATATACCTCCCAACAGAATGGGGTGGCTGAACGGAAACATCGTCATTTGTTGGATATGACCAGAACCCTTTTGATTCAGAGCCATGCCTCTTATTCCTATTGGAGGGATGCGGTTCTAACTGCGTGCTATCTGGTTAATCGTATGCCTTCGACAATGTTAGGGGAGAAGATCCCGTTCTTGACTGCGTTTCCCGAGACAGATCTTTTCTCCCTAACACCACGTGTTTTTGGGTCTGTTGCGTTTGTTCATTGCTTCTCTCCTGGTCTTGACAAGCTCTCTCCTAAAGCGGTCAAATGTGTGTTTGTGGGTTATTCCAAAATCCAAAAAGGTTATCAGTGTTTTGATCCAGTTCGACGACGGTACTATGTGAGTGCAGATGTCACCTTCTTTGAGTCCATTGTGTATTTTTCTCCTACAGGTGACAGACTCACTCACTCAGAGGAAGAGGACAATTTCTATGTGCCTCCTCCTCCATCTGTTCCATGCTCTACTCCGACATCACCACCACCGTCACAGCCCAATCCACCACCACCTAATGTTTTTTATCCTCAGGTCTATCAGCGTCGGCCCTCTGCTCATGTGCCTCCTCCATCATCCAGCACGCCCGAGGTATGTACTGATCATTTGAGTTCTTCTGATGGCACGGGTGATTTGCATGTACAGATGGATGTACAGGTTACAGATGATTCTACTCCTCCAGTTGATGATCTAGACATCCCTATTGCCCATCGAAGGCAGAAGCGTGCTCTGAATCCCAAATATGGGATGGACTTTGGCTCTCAGGCTTCATTGGGGCGTTTATCTCCAGACTTTCGTCAGTTTATTGTTGGGTTATCGGCTGTGGAGATCCCACGGTCATATCAGGAGGCCCTACAGAGCGGTCCGTGGCGTTTAGCTATGGAGGAGGAGATGGCAGCATTGCAGTCGAGTGGTACGTGGAGTGTTGTGCAACTTCCACCATGTGCGTCAGCTGTGGGTAACAAATGGGTCTTTACAGTTAAACATCGGCCTGATGGTACGGTTGATAGATACAAAGCCAGGTTGGTTGCTCGTGGGTTCACCCAAACATATGGGGTGGACTATCAGGAGACGTTTTCTCCAGTAGCACGACACTCTACCCTACGGATTCTCATTGCGGTGGCTGTTGTCCGTGACTGGCCCCTATTTCAGCTGGATGTCAAGAATGCTTTCTTGTATGGTGACCTGCAGGAAGAAGTGTATATGTAGCAGCCACCAGGGTTTGCTGCTGAGGGGGAGTCAAGTATGGTATGTCATCTTCATAAGGTCATATATGGCCTGAAGCAGAGTCCACGGGCCTGGTTTCAGAAGCTCTCGGAGTTGATTGAACAAAAGGGCTTCGTCAGATCTACAGCAGATCATACTCTCTTTGTAAAGAGAGACCAGCGAGGTACTGTGATCATCTTAGTGTATGTTGATGATATTGTTATTACAGGCAGTAATGAGCAGGGCATTCAAGCAGCCAAGGATTTTCTTAGCGAGCAGTTCGTTATGAAGGATCTGGGTACACTTCGCTACTTTTTGGGGCTGGAGTTTGCGCGAAACAAGCAAGGCATGGTAATGACACAAAGGAAGTATGTTACTGATCTTTTATCTGAGACAGGTATGGCAGGGTGTAGACCAGCTGCTACTCCTATGGATCCTAATGTCAAACTTTATGATGATGACTCTGAGGAGGTAGACAAGAGACGATATAGAGAGCTAGTGGGAAAGCTCTTGTATGTTACTATTACCCGATCGGATATAGCTTTTGCGGTTAGTAGGGTAAGCCAATTCATGGAGCAACCCAGGCAGGCTCACATGAATGCTGTTTTTATGATCTTGAGATATCTGAAGTCGTCTCCGGGTACTAGTCTTTTTTTTAGAAGAGATACCTCTATATCCGTCACAGGTTGTGCTGATGCAGACTATGCTGGGTGTCCTAATGATAGAAAGTCAACTTCAGGCTTTATTGTATTTGTTGGCAGCTCACCAGTAGCTTGGAAGAGTAAGAAGCAAACTGTAGTGGCTCGATCCAGTGCAGAGTCAGAATATAGGGCAATGGCCCAAGGTAGTGCTGAGATGATGTGGGTTAAATCCGTTTTGACTGATTTAACTATGGATGTTCCTCTTCCCATGCATCTGAAATGTGATAAACAAGCAGCCTTGTTCATAGCCAATAATCCAGCCTTCCATGAGAGGACAAAGCACATTGAAGTGGATTGCCATTATACACGGGACTTAATTCAAAAAGGACTTATTTCAACTTCTCATGTATCATCAGGAGAGCAGGTTGCAGACATGTTCACCAAGGCCCTTGCTAGGGGTCCATTTCATCTTTGTTGTTCCAAGCTGAGCATGTTGGATATATATGCTCCAGCTTGAGGGGGAGTGTTAGAGTAATTATATTATTTAGTCTTTCTAATTATCCTGTTTATGTAAATTACCCATAGAGCTTTTCTCCTATATAAGAGAGATCTAGGGTTAATGGAATGTATCTCGCTTATTCCCTTCAATACTTAGTGCAAACAAAAATGGAGGATGAAAGGAGCTGTTGATTGTATCTTATATTATGGTCCGATTGCGCCAGCACTCATACCAGCTAAGAAGGATACCGATCTTGCTAAAACTTGGATCCAATTCATTCAACCGTTTATCATGAATACATGCATTTATACATAAACAAAAAAGTTTTACAATATCATCGTAGAGCTTTTTTAAGCCTACAGCTAGGTTACCAAGTATCGTTACCGCATAAACCATAAAGTCACTAGGGAGAGTGGATAATCCTATTGTGCATGTCTTTATAAGTTAAGGTATACCGCTTCTTCCATTATAGAGTATAACAGAAGATTTTTCAAACTCCAACAATTAATTATCATCTTTATGATTCTGAATATGCGGGGAAACCTCAACATTCGATCGTGCTTATAAATGATCAAAACATTTTACTTTTGACTAAGGTGCAAGGTCTAAAGCCTAGACTCAAGTTGTTATTGGAGAAAACTGGGTCTGACAACTTGTTGGGTCCAAACTTGATCAAATCTGTTGACAACCACAAAAATACTTAAACGCAAGTTGTCAAGTAGTAATCTCCATCACTTACAATCAACTCTCGTACTATGTTTGAGGTCTCACAAGCTCTCCCACTTATATCTACAACATCTTTATTTCGATATGACCCATCATTTATTCTTAATAATATTACCAACTGCATGCTTTGGGCAATTTTTTTCTCATATCTAATTGTAGGGGTGGTTCCATTTCTCGTGTAGTAATGTATGAGGCCAAGAGATCCAAGTCATTATTAGATAAAACTGACCCTCACACCTTGTTGGGCTCAGTCCAATCAGATCAATGGACATCTACTCAAAATGGTTATGCTCAAGTTACCAAGTAATAATCTCCATCACTTGTAATTGATTATCATACTTTGTGAGTATAAGATGTGAGACTATGTTTATGATATTACATAAGGTGGAAGAATTTGAACATATCAAGGCATGCAATTACACCTTATATTACTTGTAACTAGATCACACATTCCATACATTAAGCCAGTATATTCTAGGTTAACAATCACTAAAATAGTTCGGCTAGAACCTCTAAGAAAAAATGAGGTTCGATACTCTTTGACTACGTTGATGATAGAATCGTCCTGTGGAATAGAAGTGGAACTTATCGTAGCCTCATACTTCATCCCAATTTCAAGATGATAAACCATGGATTTAATATCATAATTTCATGGCTCTCATATTTATGCGGAAAATCACAGCCAATTTCCCCTATTACCTTTACTGAGGCCCTTCAAGTTAAGTATTCATGTTTTGGCTATGGACGAATTTGTAATATCAACATGATGAAGCTAGACTTTTTTAGCCTAGGGGACTAGATTGGATTGGGTTATATGCTATACATTGTCAGTTCTTTCACTTATAATTTTTTTAATTTGTAGATTTCTAAAACTATGTCAAAAAATACATGATAAAGATATAGAATAATGAATAATTGGAACTTCAAAAAACTAAAAAAAAAATCACATTTCAATAATCTTGTTGTCAAAAATAAAATTTGAAAAGAATAAAATGATATTGAGCACACATGAATATTAAATTACTTAAATCGTGCTCTTTGCGACTTCAAATTAAACTCATCAATAATTGATTCTATTGTGAAGTTCTCTGTGATATCTTTCTCGGTGTAAGTTAATAGACAACTCCTAAGAAAATCATCCTCCATCTTATTACGAGGTCTGGATTTTATGATCTTCATTGTTGAAAATGATCTCTTTGTCGTTGCAGTTGAGATATGAAGTATCAAGACAAGTCGTATCAGTCTAAAAATCAAACATTATACTTCTGCCTTTCTTGTTTCAACTAATTTTTGGCATGCTTCTCAAAAAGTAATATCTCATGATTTGTGAAGTCAGTTGGATAAAATTCCCTTGCTAAGTTGCATATATCCATACTATTGAATTGCTTGTAATCATCTCTAGGATCTAGATAAATACTTATAGTAAGGAGATTAGTAGCATTATCGTTGAATCGACTACTTAGTTCTGCTAATTGGGAGTCGATCATTGCAGTAAATATATCTATTCGAAAATGATGAAGCTATGTTATTTTTTGTACCTGACCACGAGATCTTATTCGATTTCGAGTATAATGAGAATTTGTTTCTGGGACATCGATATTTTGTTTCTGACAAAATAGTACAACCTTTTCATATGATAATTCTGACCATCTTCTCGTGCTTTTTGAAAGTGCTCTTTTGTAGATGAAACAAGTTGTAATGCATTCAATATATCTAGATTTTTCCTTTGCAAACCCTGAGACAAATCTTCTGTAATTCCCATAATATATTTTATTATATGCATGATAAGAATAAATTCAAAAGATATCACTGCTTCATATGCTTCATTTGCCTCTCCTCAGTGTAAGTAGTTATCACCTTTATTTATAATAGTCAAGAGTACTTTACACACCACACTATACATTTCTATAAAACTACATATCGATCTATAGTGAGAACTCCACCGAGTTTCAGTTGGACATTGCGAGGTACCAATATGATTAAGTCCAATACATGAATGAACTTCATTAATATCAGGTAGATATTCATCTTCTACTTGCGTAACTTGTAATTCGTCCGGACGTTTTGAAGATCCGTTGACAATTTTGACTACTATATTCAATTTATTGAAAAACTCGTAAATAGGAATTACTTCTTTTGAAGCTATAACAAGAGTCAATTGAAGATGATGGCCATGCAATGAATATAATAGGCATACTTGTTGTCTCTCATAACCAATGCCTGCCGGCCATTCCATTCACCACACATGTTACTTGCTCTGTCATAACCTTGTCCTCTTATTCGTTTATAATCAAGATTGTTTTGCAACAGAGTTTCAAACAACACGTCTTTTAATGTCGTAGCTCTTGTATCAGAAACATGAATTAGTTCAAAGAATCTATCACATGAATTAATTCAAAGAATCTATCACGTAAGATACCTTTTTATCTACAAATCTAAGAACAATTGTCATGTGTTCTCTTTTTGATTCATCTCTAGCTTCATCTATTATCACACAAAATGATGCATCCCCGATCTCATCTCGAATGACATTTCTAACCTTGTTAGCTATAATTTGAAGATTTTCCTTTTGAACATCAGGGGACGTGCATTTAGCATTTTTTGATGCAAAATCCATCCAGGCTTCCTACTACTCTCCTATCCTCCTACCCTCAGTCCGATCAGACTAGTCCCTTTCTACACATGCATCAGAGCCCCATGCCCTATGGCGACATCAAATGACTTCTTCCTCGGCCCCTATAGTGACGTACCTTGGACCCCCTCACTCATTTCTCTTTCCGGACCCCTCACTCTCGTATAGGTCATCTTTCCGTGGACTTTGAGGTCGACGTATGAGGAATCCACTAAGGCTGATACCGCTATTCCCTGCTTACGGACATCATATGTAGCATTTTCAACCCCGAATATATAGTTCACTCCCCAAATTTTCCCAGTTGGACTAGTTCAACGCCTACCTATACTATAGATGAATAAGAAACCTGGCAGACCTGAATCTATAAGCTATGTATCCTGGCTGAATTCACCGCTCCCCTCCCTTCCCAACGGTCCAAGATGAGAGACCCGCTGGCCCCTATTCGACGAAGTACTCATTACACCAAGTAGGGGGGCACACGGTGCTATTGCTTTGGCACCCCCCTATGAGCGATCAAAGGATTGGGGAAATGACTGACCCGAGGATAACCTTATCCATATCTTCATTATAAGAAGCAATTAATTTTATTAGTTCAATACAACTCCTACGATTACTTGAACATGGTATTTCGTCATAACCTCTAAATGCACATGTTTGAAATGTAAACCATCGAACATTATCAATAGACGTCTTTACTCGTAATTGATTTTCTTGTATCTGGTTATCATCTTGCTTTTGAAATACATTTTCAGGTCATCAAATTCCTCAAACGTTTTTCAGTCATGTTATGTGTTGATCCTTTTCCTCCCACATAACCGATAAAGGAGAATTTTGTCTATCATTAACCTTTTTTCAATTTCGAAATCCATCAATAACAAAGGCATTGGTGCCATGCTTGGAATTAGCTTTACCATAAAAAAGATAACAAGAGAAACAAAACGCTGCATCTTTTGATGGAGAGTACTCCAACCATGAATGATTTTTAAACCATAATGCCTGAAATCATCGACGTCGCCTTCCCCTGTAATTACATGGATAATTTTCCATAATAAACTGATAAGGTCCCATATTAATATATGTTCGGATTATCTCTTCTCTTTTATCCGAGGTATAATTCCATATCATTTGACGCAATCCTGTGTCTCTTTCCATTAATGTAACATCAATATTTGGAGTTCTCACCAGTGGAATTTTATATTGTGGATTATCATCATCTTCAAGATCACCAAAATCATGCAGATGCTCTTGAGAATTATTCTCGTTCATTTTTATAGAGAAACCTGTGGTAATTTTTCTCTTAGACATTTTTAATCTGAAAGAGTTAAAAATTTAAAGGAAAAAAGTAGTTAGCATAAAAAGAAAAGTTTTAAATTATGATTGCAAGATAGAGTAAAGAGTAAGATAAAAAATGCTTGTCTCATGTAATATTTTCTCATAAAAATTTATAAGTTAAACATATTTATATACCTATTATTTAACAACCTATATTTAGTATTCATTATATATGCAATTACGTTATAACTCTTATAATCTTTCATTTGTGATTACACCATAATCATAATAAATTTCACAACAACCTTTGAACATTGCAGTATGTGTTACATGGGTTATGATCAATGAAATCACAAAGAATATAAGAGTTAGGGTGTTATTGGACAAGATTAAGAGTCTGAGTGCAAAGTCTGATTAATATGAGATACAATTTTGCTGACTCATTAAGACAAACTTGCATACATATCATTCTGACCATATATGTGGGTTGTCCTAGAAATCATAAAAAGTGGAGACATTTAACTTAAGTAGCTAATTTCATAATAAGAAATAGATTCCATACGGCTAATATCTTGTTCTTAATCATAATATTGATAATAGTAACATTATGCCCATGATAATATGATATATATTTAAACATGATTCATTCTTAAGAATATAAAATAATGTATTTTTTTATATGTAATTATTGATACCTCTAATAGAATTAAAAAATAGGAGTATACTTATATAAGAAAAGTAAAATAAATGATACAATGACTGCAACAATTTGATTAGATTCCAATAAACTTATCCAAAGTCGCAAAATGAAAATAATGTACAATATAGAAGGAAATTTCATATTAACAACCATATTTTTATGAAAAACTGAATACTACCAATGTTCGGACGATAACGAGTACGAGTAGTAGCCTGGTAGACTCGGTGAAGGCATGAGTTAGTAATCAGGAGGCTGAGTATCAAATTGCATGACAACGACGTCGTAGCTTGCGATGATGCGATGATTGCATCTTGCGGGCGCGATGTTGGCAGAAGTTGAAATCCTGATGTTGGTGACTATGACTTTTTGAACATCACAAGATGTGATGGAAATATTGGATTCAAGATTTCGGAAATTGTTGAAGAAGAAAGAAGTATTCAATTTTTAATAGTATGAATGCTGTAATATAGAGAAAGAGACTGCATTTTTGGCAACAAAAATTATCATGATTTTGCTAGAATTAGAATCGTGATAATGAGAAAGTCCCAAATAAAGAGGATTGATTTCAAATTAACCCGAACCCTCTCTTAATTTCTGTTGTTTCTCTCTCCTATCTAATTATCCTTATTTTTTAGAGATGGTCATTTGCTACTTTTCTAGAATAGGAAAATTCCGACTTGGTCATTGGTGATAGCTTTTTTAGGAACTCGAAAGGAGTCTTACTCTATTGGTTTAATATATAGGGATATATAACAAAATCTCCACATGTTGGGGGTTATCCCCCACCAGCCCCCTCCATCCATCCCTAAATATCAACATCTTATATCATTATGAATAACATATATCTCATCTACCATGAAAAAATTGCTCATATTTCATTAATTAAGACATCTGGTATCTAGTAGCATCATCAAAATAATGGGTAATCCATAGAAAAATATATGTAATTGATGAATCCGGAATTTACTCTCTTAATTATGTTGTTTTAATGCGTTGTAGTCGGCTAAATTCAGATTGATCAAAAACTGCTTATGAATTTATCAATAAAATCAAAGCGGTCGAATTTATTTTACTTGGATAAGTCCAAGGTCGAATTCAGGGACACAAGCCTATAAAGTACTTATTTACACTCTCATTATTTAGATTAAGTGATGAATTAATAGTTCATAGATCAACATACAAAAAAGATAATGCAGAAAGCAACATGAAGGAGACATTTTTTTGTTTGATTTTATAATACCATGAAATGCAAGTGAAAATAAATACAAATATGGCCTAATCAGATCGAATCAATGAGCCATTAATAAGTGATTGATTTCAAACAAGGTTTACAAAACAATTTTCATTGACACGTTAATTAATGACGCAAAAATCATTAGGTATGTGACACCACGTAATTAGATTTAATCATATGGAGTCTAAGTGTCAAAATAGAAAACAGTTCATGCCATCAGAAAGATAATAAACAAGCTTCGAAATAAAACTGAAAACAATTAAAATAGAGCTCGGATGTTCAAGATATTAATAAAGTTATCCAGGGGAATAAACATAAAGAAAATATGAAAATAACTAGATAAAATATTGCAATCAAGTCCCTGGGAGGACTTAAAAGTAATTCTGAAAAGTCGCGAGGCCTTCTCTGTAATTTACCCACACACGCGGAGCTAAATCGTAATTATTCAAACTTGAAGGGGGTCAGGTGCAATTAACCCAAGGTGCGCGTGCACACCACGTGATATTAGGACATATCTACAAATTAAAGAAGCTGACAGGGCCTCCCTACAAATTGCCCAACCCTCACGTGACCTGAGCATGTAAGGCTAGGTTCGGTGGTCGACGGAGTCTTGAATCGAGGCTTGGAGATGGCTCGGGCAATGTGTCATATGGTGAAGCCTCGGGGCGAGGCTAGGGAGGCTCGGGTGCTCTGAACTTGTTGGCTGTTGCTGACGCTCGACGCTGACACGTGCTCTCATGGGCCATCCGATCATTAGGATCGGACAGTGACTATGACATGCAAAGGGCATTGACATGGCTGAGTATAGGTCATTGGATGAGCACTAGGAGGGTGCCATCCAACGACACCTGTATGCCTGGAAGCTCTTCCTCCTTCACGATGGTGGCAACACATTCATGCCTCCAGCGTAGTTACAGGACCTCCACCACTCCCCTTTGGGCTTGATGAAGCTCCAGGAAGCGACCTGGAAGCCTATCAAGCTATCTTCAAGCACTGGAGAGGCAGGTTGGCCTGGAAGAAGCTAACAATGTCTTGACGCCGAAGGCGGAGCTCATGAAGTTGCTTCGATGGAGCTCCGGCCAATGAGCATTTAGGTACCTGCAATGTTATTCCAATAGTCGAGGCATGCAAATGCGAGGTGATGTGAGTGAAGTGAGGTCTTCGGCGAGTGAGGGATGGGAGACCGGAGCTTCCTCTCCAGCGAACTAGAGAGGGGTTGGTCGGAGGCATTCAGGCTATGGAGAAGGGGAGAAGGCGAGTAAAGGTGTGCACGAGGACGGTGGAAGCAAGGTGAAGCTCGAGGTATGATCAATGGAAGGTGACAATGTGAGCAGAAGACTAATAAATTACGAGAAATTCGACGAAAAATCAAAGAAAGATCAAGAGGTGCTTACCTGGAGCTTTGGTGGGTCGAGGGCCTGGGCTTGAACTCCAAGACAAAGCTCGGGTCTTCGCTGAACTCCCGCAGTCACAAGGAACAGCTCGTCGGCATTTGAGATCGAAGCATAGCCTACCATGGCTATGGGTCGACACCGGGGTCGACGATGGTCGTCGCGACCTCGATCTGGCCTCCCCCTGTCACAGGGAGATGGAGAGGAGCTAGGTTGTGACCCTCATAAAGGTGAATAGTCGTAATGGTGGCCGGAGGTGATGTATTTGAAGGGGGAAGGTTAGTCCCGAAGATGGTGGAGGATGTGGTTTGTGAGTGAGGCATAGAGCGGAAGAGAGGGAGACGTGGAGAACGTGGGTACCCATGAGGAAGAGGGAGGATCAGGCTTTGACTGGGCGTGGTTATGGAGACGAGGGGGATGTTGAGGAGGTGGCAAAAATGGGAAGGGGGCGATGGATTGGTTTTGGTGAAGAACATGGGAGAGAAAAGGGCCGGAGGAAGGAGACGAGTCTTTGACCGTTGGATCTCATGATCCAACGACAGAGAAGTAGGCGCAAGGGAGCGGTCCAGATCTAGTTGATCAGACCACAATCGATGGATGTAGGCAAGGCACATATCGTCAGTGGAAATGGGTAGAAATGAACGATCCAGATGTGATATGGACTCGATCGGAGGGTGGAGTACAAAGCGGGATCCAACGACCACGAATAAAGTGATTTAGAGGAGATCAAGTGGTGCTGGAAGATGACATGTGGCGAGAGGAGAAGAGGGCATAAGCGGACAATCGGGTTGCGATCTGGAAGGTGAATCAGAGGGTTGGGAGCGCGGCATGAACATGCGGTGGAGATTGAATCTCTAGATGGAGATCAGATGGTGGAGGATGGAGAAGAAACCAACGACTGAGATTAAAGGGGAAGCGGGTGATCGGACGGTGGAAAGTGTAGGGCGCGTGGCGGAAAGGGAAGCAGGCCACATGGCTCAAGCAGAAGAAACTACGTGGCCCAACCAGGTTATTCAGATGAAAATCATGATAAAGAGGAAGAAAGATGCCGAATTTGGAAAAAACTCAAAACATAAAAGTTGTAGATCTTGATGAGATCTACAAGTTTCATGTTGACAAAAAGGCAAAGGAGGTCAAATAGAGGGAGAAAATTTTATGAGAGTTTTTAGAGGTATAAAAGCACTACAATTTTTGCTTTTGTTATTTTTTTGTATTTTTTATTTATTCAAAGACTCAGATATATACAATGATTTTTTTTTGATTTTTATTAACATTTACTTAAGATAGGGGGTTAATGTCTAGAAATTAACATGATGAATCCGAGGTTCATCAGTAGTCATCATGATAAAACATTCATTATTAATCATAATAATATCCCAATATAACGGGATTGCATTCATATCATTTATTCACAATTCATCTCAAAATAGTGGAAAACATTCTTCAATAAGTATCTCAAATGTGGAACATGTGCAGACATACTTAGGTGTGAAATCAAACACTTTTAGAAATGTAAGCTCTTGATAAGTCATTTTAGTATGATTATTATTGTACATATATCATTCTGTATATGAAATAAAATGCCCTTATATTTGCATTATTGGCCATGTCCCTCTGTACGAATAGAGATATATACCATGACCACCTCTATGCGATACACACCCGATGATTGAAATTGTTATAGTATATGACTTGGTGTATAGCTGTTTATCTAAGGGGTTACATTAAGGACACATCTAACATTGTATAATAATATCCAAGGAGGATCTCCCATCTGACAAAGATGACAGTCTTATATGAAGACTAACGTTTGACTGATACTCTTGATGCAAGTCTTTTACATAGGAAAAGAGATTTATAACTATCGAACCGATCAAGTTAAAGCCTTAACTTGACGAGATCGAGATGTTAGCTATGTGAGCTTGGGAATTTGATTTATTACACTCCTAGTGTGAGATTAAATGAATGATTGCACTTATAAGGTCCCTTAGTATAATTAGGGTTATATACCACGGCCATATTAATAATCACACAGATATTAATTCAATAGTTGAATCATAGAGAGTGGTGCTTGGACAATATCTGAAGAGTTAGATTAAGGACTCATCAAGCACCATCAAATGATTGTTAAGAAATGATGTCCAACCTGAGAAAGAAATGACAATCCCTATCTAAGGGCTGACATCTAACCGACCTCTTGATGCATGTCCTCTATACAAGAATAGAGATTTGGAGGTGCTAAATAAGTTAGGTCAAAGAGTCGACTTAACGAGATCGAGATAACCAAGACCTATGCCGTATGGTGTCATGATATAGGCATGCATCCTCTAACCAGAGACAAATGTATTACTATACGTCTAAGTATGTACATTAGGCAGACCATTATTTTGATGACCTACTCAAGGTCTATTCGTCTGTGAAATGATGTGCAAAATAAGGGCATTTGAGTAATACAATCTCTCAAAGGGATCATACAGGTTCACTACTAAACTGAAAGACATGAGCTCACTCATGAGGTATTGAGACCGATCAAATTTCATGCATAGTCATCTTGCTTTGGAAGCATGACAAGAATTTGCAGGTATGATATGTGCTTTTGAGAAGCATATGATCGATACCAACTACCAATGATCGAATGAGAAACTTAATGATAAAATCCTAAAGAAGACAATCCAAATATGATTTAAAACTCCGGGTTTATCTAGGTCTTCCAATATGCAAGATGTACGAGTATTAGGAATACTCTAGGGTGATGTGATGATTGTATATTCATGACAATTCCATTCCGAGGGAGTGATGAAATATTTTTAAATTTTAACGACTCCTCTCAATAGATTAGTAATCCAATCTTAGTCCAAATGTTGGTATTGATCGAATGTGATTCAGATACGATGAGAATATTAGATTTACAATTTGATTTAATCAAACATCTTTAAGAGGTCCTTGAGATCTAGATTTGAGATATGATATTAATATCCAAGTCACTATACATAGAATGCGCAATCGCCATGTCCTTATCTCCAAATATCCGCAGAAAAGCACATTATTCTTGAAAGAGTTTAAAAATAATTCAATTGTTGACAATGTATCTGAGCATTTGGGAAATTAATAATTAAATACAATTTAATTATCATGAATAATATGACTATGATTCATATTATCTGGATACATGAGAATAGTCATATAAGATAATTAAATATAATTTATTTATTAAAGATATAATTAATATTGATATCATTATCAATAAAAATTACAAATATGCTAAAAGTGATTTATATGCAGGAGAGATTTAATTGTAAATAGTATTTATGAATTAAATGTCGATGTGAATTGTATTCACATTACAATTAATTGTAAATGCAATTTATATTGAATGTATGAATATGATTCATAATTGTCAATGGCTTAATTGGAATTATCACAAAATAATTTGGAATTATTTTAGTGAATAGAAATATTTGTTGAGAGAATAGATCTTACAAAATTAGAATAAGAGTGCCACCATCTCTTTATAGAGTATGGATGGCTACCATTGAGTCCTATTTCAATGTGGTCATCCATTCTATGAAAGGAAGGATGCTTGCTCTCTTTCCATTCATTGCACATCTTAATCGATTTAACTAAAATTAAATTATATTTATGAATATTCAATATATTTAATTTATTTAAATTAATATATTTTTACAAATTTATGCAACAAAATCATGACCATTGATTGAAAGAATAAAATAATCTACACCATTGATTATGTGTGCACATGGATTGGGATCCATGGACATCCAATTTAGTATAAAAAAGCATAAACCCTAGTCTTTTCTACTACAATTTGAAGAGCAAGAAATCTCTCTATTCTCATGCATGCCTAAGCTCTCTCTCTCTCTCTCTCTCTCCCTCTCTCTCTCTCTCTCTCTCTCTCTCTCTCTCTTTCTCTCTCGATATCATGACCGTCCACTATATTGACTCAGAGAGCCTCACAGTCATCGTGATGCCTTTGTGCTGTCGGATTGACTGCTCGTGGATCTCTAACTTCTTCGACGCGTCTTTCTCACGAGGAAGGCTATCGATTTTGTGGGATGAATTCAAGAGTCTCTGCACTTGGATCTTCAACTCGGATTGCGAGAAGCACACGTCTCATCCACGCACCCGCAAGTGCATTCTTCGTCGATCAGACTTGAAATAGAAGGTCTCTTCATTCATTGACACATGATCGCAATCACGCTTCAAGAGGTAATCCTTTGACTTGTTTGTGATCTTCATGAAATGATTTGAAAAGTTTTCTCACATCATGTGGCTTCAACTAATTAAAAAATTTTCAATTCTATCGCTCGTTGCAACTAGTATGACTAGTTACCCTATATCGTATTTGATGTTATTTACACACTTCTGTGGCACGCTAAGGCTTGAACCCTAGCATTCAAGTGATATCAAATCCTTGGTCAAAGATATGAGATTTTATCCAAACCTTAAGGGAATAAGATTTTGTATATCGCATGCGTGGGGACTCGTAGTTCATGCATAAGATGCATGTTTCGAATTGTTTTTCGCTAAAATGAAAAGTTACAGTATATGTACTGTTTGAACAAAGTTTTTAGGTAATAAAATATATTTAGAATGTCTAAATATGTCTCCAAATCAATAGTCAATTGTTGGCACCAAAGGAACATAAATTAAAATTCGAAAAGTTTCTGCAATGAAATTGCTTTTTGCTTGTATTCACTGATTTATTACAAATTAATTTTGGTTAATGTTTTTCCATCATGTAATTGAAAAAAAATTTAATTAAGTTGAGAATTAAACTAGAAAACAAATAGAATTTATGTTGCGCGATTCTGACTCCATTTGCCTTAGATAGTGCATATTTAGTGGAGATGGGTCCGATGATGATTGAATCATCAAGATTACTTTCTTAATGTATTTATAATTCAATGTAAATCAAGAAAATTATGTATCCATGATTAAATGATGATTAATATTTATGGAAATATTTGATTAAACATTAATCACCATTGAATGATTGTTTCATGACAAAACTCTAGTTTAACCTACAAGAGCTGTAGGTTAACTTTTACACGCAAAACATGCTTGCTTGATTTGACTAGAAGTTTATGATCTTTAAAAATATTTTAAGATGCTTAAGATTTCTGAGTGATTACTATATATGTATTATGCCGATCACCAAGAGCATGTGACCGATAATACCTCTCAGTACAATTTATACCAAGTGTGTTGTCTTGAATTGATTTGACGATGGTGTCTAGGTCGTGGACATGCTAATGTGTTACTTAATTGGTAGCCTATACCACAATGGAAGCACTCCCTGTTAGCATTATCTATCTGACATGGCTTGATCTGTTTAAGGATAGGTAGCATGAGCAGTCTCCATGTACTTTAAACATCTAATTGCAATAATACAATTGCACAATGAGAAGGTGTATACTATATAATAATATCAAGGAAACCCTAATTGTTTGTTGGTTGAATTTAATTGTTGATTAACTAAATATGATCTAATTAATTAAATCCAATTAAAATAAATAATCTATTATAAATAGAGCTGAAATTCCCTTGAAAGAATTAATCATAATGAATGTGATTCATTATGATTAATTAAAATTCGAATGATATATGGAGGATCATATAAATGACATCCATGGTCTCATGTCAAGGCGAAATGTTCCATAGCCATGAATTGTATACTAGAGATGACTATATGAAGTGATAGCTCCTACATACAAGTGCACATGAATCGGATTCTTTGCTTCTCAAAAGAGTAAGGCCATATGAGTAGTGATCCCAATATTGTTCCTCATATAATTGAGGTGGTATAGGATTGCACATAGCATGTTTTATTCATGTTGATAGTTGATTCAGTTAACAATGGGTCAACATCACCTTAGGGGTGATGGGTCCGGTTGTTAAAGAACCCAATATCTCTTGCTTTGAAAGTTTAATAAGGGAATGAACCTTCTGAATTTTAAAGGAAAGACTAATTTTATTAAAAATCCTCATTTAAAGAATTTAAATTAGAATATATAATTATTTATATATTCTAATAAGTACATTCTTAATCTCATATGAAACCCATGAACCGGTTCAACAGGCTTCTGGTGGCCAACCACTTGATCGGACCAAGTTATTCGGATTGGATCTGTAGTTTGGAGCTTGTTCTCTCTGTAGAGCGCATCAGTTATGCTTACTAAGAACAAGCATACAAACCCCATGTTAATGGAAGAATTAAAATTTAATGAAAGTTTTAATAAGGACCACTCGTTGGTTTGATGTTGTATTCTAGGGTCTCTGTCTAATGTGCTTAGGATGCAACATATGGATATAGAGAATGCCCGTGATTTGATGCTGAGTATAAGAGAGATGTTCGATGATGTGAACTGTATAGAGCGCAATCAGAAGCATGGGTTTATGAAGAGTCCGGCCCAACAGGTGAAAATAAGAGTCAAAGTGTTAACTCATTTTCTCAAACTTCCATACATTTGATATTCATTAAAACGGATGTACGTAATCACTGCAAAAGACTAGGGCACTGGAAAAGAAATTATCCAAAATATTCGAAAACTTTAAAGAAGGATAAAGATAATGCCCTGGCATGTATAAAATCTACTTTCACCATCGAAATCAATTTAATTGTAGGATGAGAAGGAATTGGTCATAGATTCAGGTGCTTCTGTGGAATCTGTTGCATCTATTTTAGGAGACCGGAAGTCTTGATGAAAGGGGAGATAGTCATCTAGAAGGGATCTGATGCAACCGTTGCAACAATTGCCGTCAGGATGCGCATACTATTGTTATCTAGTGGGAGAGTCCTATTACTTAGAGAATGTCTCTATGTTCCAGATGTTAGAAGGAACTTATTACGTGTATCTAAGTTAATTAGAAATGGATATTCGTTCATGTTTTGTAAGAAGATTATCGTAAGTCGTTACGATAAACATATTACATATGGTATTCTAACTTATGGTAGACTCTACTAATTGTGCATTGATGAATCTCTCACGAATGTAACTCCCACTGATAAAAACCCTAAAAGAATCAGAGAGGATGGAAATCATTTTAATATACTTTGGCATCAAAGGCTTGATCATTTATTTGTTGAAAGAAATAGTAGATTGATAAAGGCTGGACCCATAGATTTTCTACAGGTCCAAACTTTACCTATATGTGAAGATTGCATTCAAGGTAAAATGAACAGAGCACCCTTTTATAACAATGTTACACGATGCGATACTATTCTTGACCTAATACATACTGATGTATGTGGTCCCTTCAGTACTGTGACCCGAAATGGACATTGATATTATTTTACATTTATTGATGATCGATACAGGTTTATCTTCCTATTACATCATAGATTTGAAACCTTTGAAAAGTTCAAAGAATTCATGTCTTTGAGTGAGAACCAATCCGATAGGAAGATTAAATAGATTCGATTTGACCGAGGTAGAGAGTACCTCTCAGATGAATTTAAGGAATACCTCAAAGAGAGAGGAACTGTATCCGATATCACTCCTCCTAAAACTCCTCAACTAAATGGTGTTGCTAAAAGACACAACATGATCATCATTGACATGGTCCATTCAATAATGAACAAAGCACATTTACATCTTAGTTTCTGAGGATATGCAATACATATTGCAATATATACCCTTAACAATATTCCTAGCAAATCTATACATTTACTTCATGAGATTTGGTTTGGAACCAAGCCCAGTGTTAGGCATTTGAAGATTTGGGATTGCTTGGTCCATGAAAAGAACGTGTATGCAAGTAAGATGGAATCTCACATTCAAGAGTTCTACTTCAATGGGTATGTAAACGATGGTATTGGATACCAACTTTACGACCCTGAGACTCAAAAGGATTTCATCTCTAGAGATGCGAAATTTCTGAAGGATTACTTCCTTAAGAGTCAAAACAAAAATGAAGTAAAGGAACTCGTTGAATCCCCTAAGGATATTTAGCTTCCTGAATCACAAACTAATGATGTAAATAAAGTTGAAACATATGTACCTCTTCGAAGGAGTTCGAGGGTGGTTGTATTACCTAAAAGGTACAGATTACATATTTTCAGTGAAACTGAAAATGATCCAACTTCATTTGATGAAGCTCTCATGGATCATGACATGGATAGATGGATGTTAGCAATGCAGTCTGAATTAGACTCCATGTACAAGAATGGTGTATGGACCCTAGATGATCCATCTAGACTGATAAAACCCGTTGGGTCTAAATGGATCTTCAAGAGAAAGAGGAGACATGATGGGAAGATAGAGACCTTCAAGGCACTGCTCGTAACCAAAGGATACACACAGAGAGAAGACATTGATTATGATGAGACATTCTCTCATGTGGCTATGCTTAAATCCATCAGAGCACTGCTAGCTATATTTGCACATTTTGACTACGACATTTGACAGATAGATGTCAAGACAACATTCCTCAATGGAAACCTCGAGGAGGGGATCTATATGGAGCAGCTCCAGAGCTTCATAACTGAGGAAGATAACGTATGAAAGCTAAAGAAACCCATCTATGTACTTAAACAAGGTTCGTAGGTGGAACATTAGATTTGATGAAATCATAAAGAGTTATGATTTTGCTCAGAATCCTGATGAACCATATATGTACAAGAAGCTTAGTGGGAGCATCATTGTGTTCATCATGCTTTACTTAGATGACATCTTTATCATTGGGAATGATATAAGGATGATGACTAGTGTTAAGATCTTATTGTCCCATACCTTCAAGATGAAATATCTTGGAGAAGCCTCTTATATCTTGGGCCTGAGAATGTTCAGAAACATAGAAAAGAGAATTTTAAAATTTTCTTAACATGGATACATTAAGAAGATCTTGTAACGTTTCCATACAAGAAATTCCAAGAAAGTCTTCTTTCCCTTCAGACTTGGTATCCACCTATCTAAAGATATGTCTACTCAAAGTGTTGATGATAAGAAAGTCATGGCAGGATGTCCTTATGCATCAGCTGTGAGAAGCCTAATGTATGCCATGATGTGCACAAGGTCAGATATCTGTGGTGGGAGTGGTTAGCCGTTACCAATCCTGCTATGGAGAACATCACTAAAATGCAGTGAAGAACATCTTTAAATATTTAATACGGATGTAAGATTACATCTTAGTCTACGGAGATGGTGATCTTCAAGTCTTAGGATAGACAAATTCATACTTATAATCTGATATAGATCATCACAAGTCAACTTCAGGGTTTGTGTTCTTGTTGAACGGTAGTGTGTTGTGAGTCGGAGAAGTAAGAAGTAGGACACCACGACTGATTCAACAACAACAGAAGCCGGATACATTATCGTATCGGATGCTGCAAAGGAGGCATTGTGATTACACAAGTTCATTGATGAATATATGATTCTCACTCTTTATTCTTTTATTTTAACCTTATCTTTTAGAAAAAAAGCATATGTAAATATGTGTAAATCTAAGAAATTACCATTGTATATGATCTTATTAATATTGTATAATTAATATCTTTTTCCAAAAATAAAAGAATAAAGAAGAAAAAGAAAAGAAAAAGAGAAGAAGGATGCAATTATGTAATAATTACATACTGACCCAAACCCCGAGTGAAGGTCAATTATTGACCAGATCGACAAGGAATAAAGTATAGGGAGATAGGGTCCTTGTATATGTTGTATATTCTTCACCATTCATTATATATACATTATCATTCCTATATTTTATTATTCAATAAAAAGATTTCAAAAAAATATTTTCTCAATAAAACTTGTAACTTAAAAAGGTTTCTAAATAATAAAAGTATTTGCAACATGATTTGATGTACGTAGTACAATAATACCACTCATAAAAAGCCATAAAATAAAAACTTAAAAGATCAATTCCGTCTTCATATGAAACTAAAATTCTTCTAAAATCGATGTTATTGGGCTCTAAATTAAATTATCTTTAAAATGAGGGAGGTTTCGTAATTTCTGGAGTTATGGTGTGAATGTTGGCTTTTTGAGTGTACTGTATATTCATATAGTAATTATATCGGTAAATAGATTTAATTAATTATTTTTACACATAATTTTTATATATTGTATTTTTAAATACTTGTGATTATTTCTAATAATATTATAAAACTAAAATAAAAATAACAAAATACAAAAATAAATTAAAAATAAAATCAAAACTTCATTGCACAATAACCACACTTGTACATATTGCCTATTTAATTAATACTTTTATATAATTTGTAAAAATCAAATAAAAATTATTAAATAATCTATTATTTGGATTTTTAATAATTAAGAAAATAACAAGATAAAATAAGGGGGTAATTTGTTCATATGTATAATATACACTAGGGGCCCAAAACTCAAGTTTCACATATGAACTCCGATTTTTTTGAATTTGGTCTTGTTTTGTAGGTAATTGAATGTACATTAATTAAAAAATGAGCATGGGGTCCATAGAAGATTGTATGAGTGAGATATTTGTATTTTAAGGTTCTTAGTCTCAAACTAGGGTTTGAGTTTTATTGGTCAATTTTACAAGTTAGTATTTTTTGATATTTTTTATTAGTGTTAGTAATATATACATTATAGAGTTGATTTTATTCAATTCTGAGTTAGATAAAAATAAATAAAAATAGGGAAAATAAGGTGAATATACATGTGATATTTACAAGAGAGATTTGTCTTCTTATTTAATGGAATTATGCATGATAAAATGTAGATATTAATTCTAAATGCATAAAAAAATGATGTAACATAAATAGAGATATGCGTCTAATTACTTGGAAACAAAGTTCTATTTTGGACTTTTAGAGTGATAAATCACATGTTCATCACCATACCGAGTCTCATGTTATAACTCCAATGTACGTAGTACCTTAAGGTTGGGGTGCCTCCGTAGGCATGCAATGGGATACACACATCCTAACTAAGTTCTCAACACTCTATGTATGTCACAAACATGCATCCTGGGTCTCATGCTATGACTCTAAAGTATTTAGCACTTTATGATTGGGGTGCCTCTTTAGGTGTGCATTTGAAGCATGTGCATCCTAAATAAGTTCTTAACACTTCCACAATCCTTATACATATTTATAATTATCTTATGGATTATACTTCTAGGCTCCTTCAATCTTAAATGTGTTTATTTACATTTTCCCTCAATGAATCCTAAATTGTATTTAGGTTTATGCCCTCTTTGGAAACATAATGCTCATAAATAATTTAAATATAAATTATATTTATGCACATTTACTAGGATAATCCATCCACTATCAACCATGATTAATATTAACTCACAAAGAAGTTACATCACACTATCATATATCTAGATGCGCTTAGTATGTATTTTCTACTTTTCCATATGTCACTTCAAGGAAGATCACCATGACCTAATAATATCGACGGCGTTAAATCGTTCGTTGAACTAAGTGATTGTATTAGTAGAGATGGGGATGTCAACTCTAACTACCCATGCACACAAAATCACATCTGTGCACAAAGTAAAGATCTCGAGGGAAGAAGCATCCACGGGTCTTGGAATAATCAGATATCACAATGCACAATATACACAGATCTGGGATCCCCTACGACTTTTAGAATAATGTTGAAGACATACTCACTCATCACATCTAATCTTAATCCAATTTAGCTCACAATGGACCAATTTCAATCATTTATCAACTCATTTCAATTAATCCATATATTTATCATATTTTATAATGTCATAGATTAATCTATATCTTTTCAAAGTCAATTTTCATCATTATTAAGGTGAATTAAGCCCACAATTTCTAGAATGATCGATCATGTAACTTTGCCGATCGATCTGAAAGAAAACCATGATCGATCATTTTGGGTTAATATGATCGGTTAACCTTACTGGCATGATTAATTAGGCATGATCGATCAATCTATATGACATGATTGATCATATACGGGATAAAGGTTTGATGGTTTCCGGTGACGTCCAATGAAGTTACTCTGATCGTAAAGCTAGTTACACCTCCATGTTCATACTGTTACCACATCAGAAATATATTTTTATCATATACATGCACCTAGTATAACAACGAGAAATTACAAAAATGTGAGACGATATGGTATATGGTTTTTGTCGCAAAACTCGTCTAATTGCAAAACCAACACCGCCTACAAGTAGTATACCTTATCCAAATCTCATGGTGCGAAATGCATGCGAATCTGACAACAAGAGGAGGCTAAAAATGTACCCACATGAATGTTCTCCCATGAGTTTCCTTCGCCTGAAACAATAGTTCCACGGTGTTCGGCAGAACGCACACGTGTCCATGACGATCCTTGCGTCAATCTCTTTGAAATGATGTACTCGGATCTTCGAGTTGTGGTCGAAATTTCTCTCTGACGGTGGCTCTGATGAAAGGTGGAGCGGTCTGATTGACCAGATACACAATTCACTCCCTCTTATATAGGTGTATCCCGTTTGTATTTCACACATAACTCTCGCATACAAACTTCGATTTCGTTGTACGCAATATTGACACATTAATAACAGATTTATGTGATAACTTGGTATCACAAATTGTTTATTAATACGGTGCTTATGGTAATATATGATCACATACACGCATATAAACACAAACAAATTCGGATCTACATACACAAGCATATGCATATAGAGATATGCGTACATACATAGATAAAGAGGATTATCCATTTTACAATTAATATGAATCACTGTATTTTACACCAGATGAATACTCTTGTATATCATAACCCAACAAGTTCATTATTTTACACAATAGATGAATCACTATTTGAATCCTCGTGTATATCCTAAACCAACATCCAGAGATTTGATACACTATATGAATCACTGCAAGGAATCCTCATGTATATCCTAGACTAACATCCCACAATTGTATAGAATGTATGAATCATTATATTTTACACAAAATTACACACATCAAGAATAAATATGTGTCACTTATGACTTATCCGCAAACAAACATACCGGTTTTACCAAATTATAAATACATTTTTTTATCTTAGTGACATTAATATATTACATTTGATATGAATATTTAACAAGAACAAATATAATATTGCCAATCTACATACAAATACACGCATTAATTAAATAGTTACAATAATAAAAGATTTAAAATATATGCATCGGATGTGGTGTGGGGTTACGGACGTATATCTCACGCACGAGGATGATGACAACCAACGATCGCTAGGAGGAGTTGCAGGTGGAAGCAACGACCTTAGTGGAAGAGGAGAAGGAGGGGGTGGGGGCTAGTGAGGTAGAGTATGGCGACGACCGGAGAGGAGGAGGTGCAGAGGGCTATTGATGAGGAGGGGGCAATGACGGAAGGGAAGAAAGATGATGAGGAGCAGAAACGGGGGTGGGGAGTGGTGATGAGGAGCGGAGGGGTGGCGATGACTGGGGGGAGGAGGAGGGACTGTGAGGGAGGGAGCTTGCACTGGAGGAGGAGATGAGCGAGGGAGGGCGGGCACGTATAGTAAGAGGGAAAGTGAAATTTGAGTTTGGAAAAAGGCAACTTATTCACAACGGTATCCACGATATTTTTTTCATCAAAAAACTATTTACGACAAGCCATGATATGTCAAGTATTATCCGCTTGAAAATAAACCGCATTAACCAATATCAGTGTCTGCTAAAGGACAACCGTCGAGAATAATATGCATTCTCCACGCGTATTAGAGGCCATCGCAACTAATCCGACAGAAAAAGCTCGAAACTCCAATAGTGCATCCTTGAGCTTGTTGGAAAGGGTTGGATGAGTACTACAAGATAGAGTGCTCATTTGCCTGACTAGATTATTGGATCAAGTCAGAAATTTAGTTTCAGCGAAATCAATTATTATACATCTTACATTATAATAATTTTAAAGAAAATCTTGTTCTCCAGACTTCAAAGTAAGAGTCATTGTCATTGAGACCACATGTTAACTCCATCCATAGGAAATCTTGTGATATCCATGCCATCACATAGAAATGTTATTATCACAATGAACATGCCCATTGCAATCCCCAATGACAACCCATATACTTTGTGTTTATCTGCATAAGTGATAACAATCTTAAAATAACTTGTCATATCATAAATGTAAGAATAATCTTAATAAAATCTTGATTATCTCAATCATTGATAACAATCTTAGAAAGGATAACCATTATCACTTTCAATGATAACAATCAAAAGAATTTTCTTCTCGTCTCTTTGAATGTGCGTCTACATCCATTTTCCTCTTATCATGTGAGTCATAACAATCTTAAAAAGATAACAGCTATTGCAATCTTTGATAACAATCTTAAAAAGGAACTGGCCCATGTCTACACAACTTACTCTTTAAACATGTGATCTTGTGTCACAATTTAATGTAGCTTATTTCATGTGATTCTCTATAACATATTACAAAAGCTTAACACAATATAAATTTATGACTTTCTTTCAATCATCATCTTTTACAAAAAGAATTCATATAGCCGTTGAGGATTACAAGTGAAATCATCAAGGAGAAACTAATATTTCACTTACCGTCTCTTCATTCATTTAGGCACAAGGGTGTTGGCATGCACTCACATGTAGCATCACATTTAATAATTATGCATAAATATGACAAAGAAGACAAGGTTTTTCCATTACAACCTGATTGCCAACAAATTCATTACATTGCAAGTCTTCAACATACATGTGGATACTCATCATGTGTTGCAAACAAAACATGTCCGGTTCTGCAGGCATTAAGTTTGATTATGGCCTCTTTTAACACAATTTTAACACCTTTGGATCATGTTACTCCCCCTTTGTACATTACCATTAGCACTCGTATTAGTCTCTTGCTTGGATCCCTTTTCGATAAGGCATTCATTATTCTTTCTTATCATTGTCATTCTCTTGCAAGGATGTCATTTTCGATATCTTGTTGTTATGTGATTCTTCGATATGAATATGACCTCTACCATTTCAAGAATAATAGATGGTATGCAAAAGAAAGACCATCCTGAACATCAAGTCGAAGCCCACATCAAAACTTGAGAAGTCGTTCCTCCTCACACATTTTGAACATAGGTGAATGCCATGCTAACTCGTCAAACTTGATCTGATATTCTCTACCAATCATTGATCCTTGTTTTAGCTCATCCAGTTCTCTACTCTTCCTCACCTAGTCGTCCTGAAGAAACAGATCTCTAGACAACCCGACAAAGTTTTCCCAAGTCTAGGGATGGGGTGAGTGTCAGCATAATGTGGTCCACCATTGCTTGGCATGTTCTGTCAATGAATACTCAGTGAATGGCTTCCAACAGTTTTATGGCTTGAATGGTCTTGTAAACCTTCTCAATTTTTTTAATCAATCATAGGTTAGGATTAATGTCTCCAACAAATTCTGGTACTTGTCCTTTGCAGTAACTGACGGACATCTTCTGATGCTTTTGAAAAAGAAAAATGTTGATAAAGTGAGAAGATAAGGACACTACAATGATTTCAGATTTACCAATAAGAGAAAATGATAATAAAGAAAAATCATAACGCTTTAAGTGTAAGAATCTTGGACATATCACAAAGAGTTGTCCGGCCAAGATTTTGTGATATGTTGTCGAACCTATTCTAGTTCCAACAGCTTGGACTCGGATCGTGAAGATCGCCAGAATACTTCATATCAATAGATACTCGGTATATCAATATCGATTAGATCGAATATCTGCTATTGAATTGCTCATTCAATGAGCATTCTCCGTATTATGCCTTGAAGAGGACTCGAACCTCCATGCTCTTTAGCACGGGATTTTGAGTCTCGTGTGTCTACTATTTCCCCCATCAAGGCATCTTGAATCTTATGGAAAGAAGATGACATTCCGAAATCGTTGAAATATTCAAACAACATCAATACTAATGATGAAAGCACATAGGTATGATTAGCAAGCATCGTCAATTTGGACAATGGGGATGAAGGTACGTGTTTTGATTAGAATTCTAAAGTTTCTCAATATCTCTTTATAGAAGTTAAGAATCATGTAAAGGAAATAAAAATTTAAAGGATATGAAAACTTGCTTCAAGAAAAGAGCTTTACAAATCAACTTAGATCTTTTCAAGAAAGAAAATGAAAATCTTAAGAGTGATGTTTCGAAAATTAAGAATAATAAATTAAAGAGCATAAGGTAAATATAGTTCTCTATTAAAAGTAAAACCTATTCTAGTGCTTCAAGTTCTAAATCTTTCGAAAAGAAAATGAAAAATTCTTATATTTGGATGCCTAAATTGCATGATAACCCCAACATACCTAAAATATAAAGGGTGCCAGAGAGTTCACTTTTAGGTATTGAGATCCACAAGATCGAGATGGAAGGAGGTCAAGTAACCAGATACATCATTGTAGATGGAACCTGGAACACCAAAGGGAGATACGATTCAAGAAAGATGATGGATGCAGCCGCAAAAGGAGATATCATGATTAGATAAGTCCATCTCTGATGAGATTACTGCAGGACTTCTTAACATATCTGTTTAGAAAATTCATGCATAACATGGATCATGATCCATCCATTCTTATTCTTTTAGTGGGAGCCTTAAGTATAAACTGGAAGGAGCAAAATAAAAAAGGGAGATATCGAAAAATACAATGGAAATATTTATGTTTGGTATTAATGTATTATTTGGTATCTACTAAGTAATTTAAATGTTTTTTGAAAAGTATAAATTCCTTTTATAATCTCTAAAAAGGGAGGAGTATACAAGAAGTTTTTTTTTCAAATTTGTTAAGTATTTAAAAGATAGGTTAAGATTTTCTAAAGAGTTTTTTAGCAAACACCACATTTTATATCTTTTTGTTAAGTAATCTGAATTAGTTTATCATCATAAGAAAGAAAGAGATTGTTAGTGATTGCATGCATATGTACATAGTTTTGAAGATGACACAAGCTTTGTTGTATTAACTTGTATTCTAGACATGAAGAAACTAAGGACCTCATGATGAAAAATGTAAAAAGATGAAATGGTAAGGATCGGCTAATGCAATTCTAAGCTGATCTATGGCCTATAAAGCTACAAGTCCAAGTTGATGGAACTACATATATATGGAGTCTTGATGCACAAAGTTAGTGATGAATCGAATACTAAAGTGTTTTGTAATTTACCCAAAGAGTTATATTGTAAAGCCCATGCATATGCACATTTCAATTCATATATCAAAAAATAATCAACTGATTTTTTGGTTTTCCAATCGAATGATGTTGTTTAGTCGTTGATGATTTTTATCAGTCCCTAATCATATTGAGCAATTAATTGAATGATCAACTGATCATTAACAACATTTGGCCTATTCACTAGGTTACTTGACTAGTCGATTGAGCCTTGTTGTTAAGAATACTGAACTATTTTTCAGTCAACTTTCTCAAGGATATTCGTTTTGAAAGGCAACATTTACTTTTACCAACCAACAAAATCTTTTACTTACAATATGTATTAATAATCATAAACAGGTATTTTAAGCCTTATAAAAGGAGAAAAATCCATTTTATTTCTTTCCCTCTCCCATCACTCTTCTACATATTTAATGAGAGCTTTTCTTTTGGTTCGAAAAGAAGTCTGATACTAGTGGTTTCTAATATTATAATTGTGAACTCAAGGAGTGCTATGGTGGTAGAGCAGTGCTTCCACCTTAAAGGACTCGTGTTCGAATCCTACTATTAAAAAAATAAAAAAAATATTATAATTGTGGAGGACATGCCTTCTTTGAAAGCAATCTGTTAGTGGAAAAGACCAAGATATTCGATCAGTTGAAATCCCGAGTCTCTAACATTTTAGTTTAGATCTTAAATCATATTGAGTTCCTTATAAAAATACATGTGCACATTGTGGTTGTTTGAGTATATATGTTTGATACATGTTTTTTGTGTTGATCCTCAAACAAAGAGGACTTGATTAATTAATCTCGTTTAGTTGACGTGCTTCTATGGGTAAGTTAAGATCAGACTCGAGAAAAGAGATCGCTTATGTTAAAGGTTCTTGACTCTTGTGGTATGTGAAGCGGGACAGAAATTGTTTCTTTCTCCATGTGGTTCCATAATTAAAGTTTTTGTTATTATTAGCCCATATGATGGGTTTGGTTTTTTGGATTTGGTTCATTTTCCCCCCACAAGTTTTCATGTTCAAAGGATATTAGAGACATGCTGAGAGATTTGGAATCGTATTCGAGTCCGTTAAAATTCAAACATATATTCACATTCACGAGTAAATTATTTTTAAGAGTTTTTTTGTGTTGGGATGTTTTCGTAGACATATGATGTTGCTATTACTCAAGTATATGCATGTATTTTGGGGGCATATGTTGCGGATACGAACCTCCTGGATACGGAAGCGGATGCACAACTCTGCTCTGATACCAGTTGTTGGGACACAATCCGTTGATATCTTCTTCGCTCTGATACAAGTTGTTACGGATACGAACCATCTGGGATACGAAAGCGGATGGAGAACTCTGATCTGATACCAGTTGAAGGGAACACTACCCACCAATATCACCCCCTCTCCGATACTGTTTTTTGGCGATACGAACCACCATACGAATGCGGAAGCGGATACAATCGATCACCATCATGGAAGCACGTGAAGAAAGAATAAGTAGACCACCATACGAATGCGGAAGCAGATGCAATCGATTACCATCACGGAAGCACGTGAAGAAAGAACAAGTAGATATAGCGACGGTTGGTCACCTTTCACGACCATCGGAGAAGAAAGATCACTAAAAGAAGAACAAGTACAACTCTATTTGTTCCTTTGTTCTCTTCCTTTCTTCTCTCTCTCTCTCCCCCCATTTCTGTAGGGGTTACATTGTTCTTATGGTGGTGTTCAGGCAATGCCTTCACCCCTCCTCTGGATATAGCCCAGTTACAACTCTATAGTCATATTCTCAATATGACTATAAATATGATACAACTCAACTACTATTAGGATTAAGAGTCCAATCCTAATAGGACTCTCAATTCTAATATGACCCTAAGTCTAAAAGTATATATGGTGTCTAAATGTTCTTTGGACATGGTCCCAAGCAGTCCGCCAAAATTTAGCAATGTTTGCTAAAGTTTCGTATCTGGAACGACTCCGTGGACTCATGATTTCAAACAAAAATGTGGTATAATTTGAAACGTTTTACTACTGTTTTTGGATCACAAAACATGTTAGAAATAACAAATAAACATCACATTTCAAGCTCATGAATAAACCAAATTTATTTTGTGTGATTACGACCTTTGTAGCGTGAGAAATTGGATTTCTTATGACTGAATTGTAATTATGCTAGATGAAGTAGACTGAAGTAAAGAATTGTTTATCTATGTTTCTTAATTCATATAGGCGACGAATATATATGGGAAATATTAGGATATGGATTTGGCTCAAATAGTTGTGCCTACGAGGAGTGAATTCCACCAAAGAGTATCTGATATACATTATCCAGTCTCAGTAGCCATTTTAGCAGTTTCTGATTGTATAATATCAATAACCAAATTCGAGCATAGTTCATCAGAAGAGAGGAGAAAATAATCCAAAAGAGGTAAATAAAATCCAAGCAGCTCAAGCATACCACAGAGCATTAGACAATTATTCAGGAAGAAGATACCATTCCATACTCTGGGATGTTCCCATGCATTGGGTTGTCATGCATCTCAACCGTCTCTCGAGCAGTTGGCAGGATAACTTCAGTTTGTTGAACTTGCACCAAGGAGTGATTCGATCTTCCGTTCTACGTGTGCCTCGTGGTCCTCCAAGCGCCCGCATACCTTGTCATTCTCCCACAGGATGAAGGTCGGAACACCCGTGAGCCTGAACCTTGGATCTGACCTCCATGGATGGGCAGGGTTCCTCCATGTTGGCCTGTCTCCAGCATAAGCTCTTAAAAGCACAATATCACCAGGCAAAGAATCCAGCTTCCTGTATATTACTGGCTCTGCCCTAACGCAGTCTGAAGATATATTTAAGCTCAATGTTAGAATCTCGTGCATGAAAATGAAGTCCATCAACATAACAGATCAAGTAGCAAACAACAGAATCTCGGTTAAATATGATTTTACTAACAGCTTGGCTTCAAACAAAAACTCTTAACAGAATTGCATTTCTGAAATGACCGGAGTGGTGACCGCTTACCATGGTTGTAGAGTTGACATACAAGGATAAAAAAGAGGTGCAACGAACCACCGTGGTTCAGTTTTCTGGTTTTCTTCAAGCTTAGCCTAACTATTAAAAACAGAGCATTTCAAGAGGTATGAAATATGGTGCATAGTATAATTTAATTGAAGCAATTGAAAGCCTTTAATGCTGCAATAGCAGCATTTGAGAAACTTAGAGTCAAACGTGGTTTAAGCTATAAGCCCTCCATTCAAGTTGTTCATCTGAGCAGATCTTCGAGGTTGATTTATTCAAATTACTGCTTCAACCACTGCTCTCCACTATGCAATCATTGCTCCAACAACTGCCACTACAAATGCTTATTTGAAAAGGTGCCTAAAAAATGCAACCTTAATGGACAACTGACACCCCTTAAATACAATGATCAAGAAAAAAGTGCATGCTGAGGATAGACGAATGCGAATGAGGAACTTGAGCAGAGACAGCAAGTTACAATATTGACTGGTAAGGAAGATTGATGCAATAGGCTCATCACACGAGCAGCAATGCATGCAGAAGTGAAATGGTGCGTGGACATGCCACATGTTAATGGCGTGTAGCAACGTGCATAGGTGGCGGCCAACAATGCGCAGATATAGACACATTGACGAATGATAATTCAAACGGTAATGCAAGTCCTGAGCGTGTTGAGGAGCATTAAGGCGTGTCAACCATCCATGTGGGAGATGAATGCCTGTTTGATTTTATGCATAGGGGAAAATTAGGCGGCCTTCATGCAAGACTTGGGATATTGGACCGGTTAAGAGAGGGCAATGTAAGGCCTAAGAAGTGTTGGAATGAGATTATAGGAAGAGATCTTAGTTATCTGGATTTCAGCCCGAGAATGACTCAATAAATCTGAATGGAGGCAGAAAATTTATGTAGTCACTCTACTTAATTGTGGGAAAAGCTTTGTTGTTGTTGTGGGAAAATTATGCAGCCTTGGATAATACATGTTATATATGAATCTGCGCCTCCGGAACCAGGTCATGAATCTCCTTTCCATGTGCTTCATGATACCACCACCAAGTTGAATGACACCTCCAATTATACTCTATGGTCATATACCTTTAAGAATTTCCACAGGAGATCAGAAGAATCCAGTGACATGGAGGCCTATTGATAAAGATTTTGAAAATTGGGAACATGTCAATTATCTTGTTATGACTTGGTTCGTGAACAGTATAGAATGAAAGATAGTAGCGGAATGCCAAGGACTTCTTGATTAGTCTTGAGAAGTTTTCCAGGAGTCCAACAAGGTCAGGCTAGTTGACATCTATCATGGGATCTAGTATACCAACCAGAATGGCATGTCCTTGGTTCACTATTACACTTCTATGGAGTCTCTTGAAGGAAGAACTTGCTATCTTCGAACCAAGGTTCGAAATATCGATATCAATATCATATCATCCCGCTCAAAAAAGGATATATCGGGGATATATCGACGATATGGGTGAAAATCTCGAAAATGGCGCAAAAATGTTTTTTTTAACGAATTAAGATTATTCTAGCTATTGAAACAATAAATAGCATACCAATACACATTTATATACAAGAATGAGGTGTATTTAGCACACTAATACACATTATATCGCACATATCGCTGGTTGTTAATGCTGACTGCTGAGATATATTCTGGACCTGTGATTCTAACTTGATCGGCATTAAACTTCTTTTAATCTCTATTGCAAAGAGGATGGGTCCACTAATTGAAGAATTGTTGTACGCACCCCCTGTCGCACCATACCCTACCAGATGGGGGGCTCGTTGTGTTTTAATATTGGGAGTAACAAAATAAGTAGTGAAATCAAGCTTACAAGGGTAATATCATTGATATATATATGTTAGATATCGACGATATATGTCGACATCCAAGAAACTTTGTACAGAAACCAATCACTTTTTAGCGATATGCCTCGATATGGTGATATCTCGCAAGATATCAGCCGATATCATCGAAAAAGATATCTATATGAATATCGGAACACACATCTTTTCGATACTGACATATCGGCAGTGATATATCGTCGATATATCATGATATTGCGAACCTTACTTAGAACATGTTTATTGTGATATGCAGACTACTCAGAGAGTCAAATGGCAGGTATACATACTCATGAATGGTCTCAATCCTTGAGATTATGCCGATGGAGATCAGTGAACAGCATCTGCAATAATCCCTGATCCGAAGATCGTCTACAGTTAATTTCAGACGACTGATATCCGATTGTTCAACTTCATGTTATCTATATAGATACTACAGCTTATATTTTCTGCGGTTATATTTTCTGTGGTTGATGAAATGACCCTTGTAGTCCTCGTGGTCGTGCACATGGCTGTCATTATGGTCATAGTTGTGACTGGTTTACTTATGCATGAGTGCATTGCAAGCACAGAAATCACACTTCTCACGGATGCTGGGAAAGATCGAAGCCTGCTGGGCTGACTAAGCTTCTTCATGTGATTATTTGCATGAAACTTCTTGGACAGAGACTGCCTATGCAACTCAGTTCTCCCAATAGGGTCATGTTCATCTGATGAGCTACCAGTATTGCAGAAGTCGGTATTCAGTATTCAATCGAAGAGGCCACTAAATAAAGAATATTCGGTATTCAGGAGAATATTCAGGATTATTCAGTTATGTATTTTTTTATTATTTTAAATATAGAAAATTACGGCTAATTTTTTTGAAGCCAAACAAAGGGAATACACTCAATGATGTTCACCCCAGAGATTTATTAAGGTAACAAGAGGTTACACAGAGAACAAAAAGAGAGCCAGGAGAAGCCCCAGTCAGAGCCAGGAATCCAGTAACCACGACAGCTGTACGTATACATTTTCTTTATAGAACCTCTGTACAGAGAAGACCAGCGTATTCCTAGCCAACCAAAGCGCCCACATCATGGCTATTGGGTGAAGCAACTCCCTACGTGGACGACCCTTGGCCGCCACCAGACATCCACAGAAGGAGGCAACACTGTCTGCAGTGACCCATTCCACGTCCGAATTAGCCCACACCGTCCTCGTAACAGTGCACCTGAAGAAAAGGTGGTCTACCGATTCAATCTCCAACCCACACAGGATGCATCTATCGGACACCGATACCAGCAGCCTGGAGCACCGATCCCGCGTCATAAACCTCTTCCTCCTAAACAGCCAAAGGAAAAAACCAATCCTATCAGGTGGTCGAGCCCCCAAAAGAAACCGCAGTCCCTTGCCATATCAGCCGACAATGAAGGCGGAGGTCTTCAAATTTTAGCGTACACCTTTCTCACCGAGAAGTTGCCCTCGCGCTAGATCCAGCAATCCCGCTGCTGAGACGGACCCCTTACCTCCCTAAGCGACTCAATCAAGCTGAGAAATTCATCCAACCTCTGATCGAAAAAGTTGGAGCGAAAAAGCGACATCCAATTCCCATCTGTCCAGCAATCGGCCATGCACGCCTCCGGATCCGCAGCCAAAGCAAACAAATGTGGGAATCGGTCACAAAGACTCCCCCATCCCGTCCAGTCGTCCCTTCAAAAGGCGAATATATCCTTGCTCCCCAGCACCGACCTGAACAGCTCCCGAAACCTTGGCGCCACCGCCAAAATGCCCTTCCACAAGGGTGAAGGCCTCGCACCTCTGGCGCACGAACCCAGCGTAGCACCATTATGCACATAAATTCGACACAAAAGGGATGAGCACAGGTCGGCACTGTTCAGCCACACCTTGGCCACCCACTTTAGCAATAGTGCCTCGTTCCACACATCCATCTTTTTGATCCCAAGCCCGCCGACACTGTTCGGCTGCGAGATCGTGTCCCAATTGACCAGATGCATACCAGTAGACCGATGTCTGTTATTTCCCTACAGAAACCGACACATCAAACTCTCGAGCCTCCTAATCCCAACGGGTAAAAGCCTTGTGGAGGAGATGCATACCGGAATAGCCGCCAACACCACCTTCAGAAGCACAAGGCGCCCACCCTTAGAAAGGACCGCAGATTTCCATCCCGCAAGCCTCTTCTCTAACTTCTCCACCAGAGGCAGCCGGTCAGCTACCCTAGCCCTGCCAGCGGCAAGAGGGATCCCAATATAGTGAACGGGGAGCCCCATGCACGTCGTACCCAGCAGATGCCCACATCGGGCAGCCTCCTCCTCATCCATCGAGAACGTCACCACCTTGGACTTGGCGTGATTCTGGACCAAATCCGACATCTCACTAAAAATCTGGAGAGTATCCCCCATATCAGAGACCTCATCAGCACCCCCTTCAATGAAAAACATAATGTCGTCTGCGTATTGAATGAGAGGTATCCTTAGCTCATCTTTAGAATACCCTTTAGTGACACCACTGAGCTGAACACGGTCCACCATGCAAGTAGAAACGTCGGAAGCAATGATAAATAATAATGGAGCTAGAGGGCACCCCTGCCTCACACCCCTCTGCGGTTGGAAGAAGCCCCCCTCAGGGCGCCCATTCAGGAGAACCGTCATCGATGCAGTAGTCACGCAGCGCTTCATCCACGAAATCCAGAGGGCAGAGAAGCCCCTCCTATGCATTGCCGCCCAGAGGAACTGTCAGTCAATCGTATCATAAGCCTTCGCAAAGTCCACCTTAACAACAACGCAACCCTATCACATCTCTTCCAATCGGCAATAATTTCTGACGGCAACACTAAGCAATCCGCGATCTGCCTCCCCGACACAAACGCCAACTGAGAAGAGGAAATGATGTGATCAAGCACCCTGGTCAATCTCGTAGCAAAAACCTTTGCCACAATTAAGTACAACGCGTTGGATACCGCAATAGGCCTGAACTCTTCGATCCTGTCGGCACCCTCCCGCTTTGGAATAAGAATCAGCAGCGCCTTTTTCACATGTTCAAACCCCGCATTGCACAGGCAACACTCCTTCACCACGTCAAGCACCTCCTTCCCCACCACGTCCCAGAATTCCCGGTAGAAGGAAACCGAGAACCCGTCCGGACCCAGCGCCCCATCCCCATTGAGATCCCAAATCGTCGCCTTCAATTCCTCTAAAGACACCTCCCGAATCAGGTTGGAAGCCTAGGAGTCAGACAGTCGTGCCGCACCAACTCCAGTCCACCTCCATTGTCTGCTCGCCCCTCTGGAAGACAGTTCCCGATAGTAGTCCATAGCAACTCTCCCCACCTCTTTGTTGCCATTGATCCTAACACCATCAAACACCAACGACTTGATGGCGTTTCCCCGACGCCTGGCACTAGCCACACGGTGGAAGAAAGATGTGTTGGCATAACCCTCAGTAATCCATTTGTGCTTGGATCTCTGCTTTTACTCAACGACTCTCTTCTTGTCTTCCTCATGTATCTTTCTCTATGCATCCGCTCTCTGATTTAACTCGTCCCTCGTCAAAGGCCTCGTGTCCTCAACGCCGTCCAGGTCGCAGACCACCAGTTCCGCAGCCGCCCTAGTCGTGCGGTGGGCCTCTCTCAAAACCCTCGTGTGCTTGCAGAGCCAGCTCCGCGGAGATCCCAATTTCTGAACAAACCTTGAGGTCGTCGATCCCTCCACCTGTGTAGCAGACTAGTGCGATGCCACCATTTCTCTGAAGGATTCATCTAACAACCACGCATTCTCGAATCGAAAGAAGCACCGCGCGGTAGGGGGCTCACCAGAGCCCCAAAGAATGGGGGTGTGATCATACCAAGCCCTCGGCAAACCAATGATAAAAGCCAACGGGAAGGCCTCAAAAAATCCGCCGAGGCCAAGAAACGATCCAGACGAGACCTGGATCCCGCATTACTCCAAGTAAATTTCACGCCAGTCGCGTCCATAACCTCCAGCTCGAGCGAATCCACCAAGTCCAGGAAGTCCTCCGACCCCGGGTCCTACCCCCCCCCCCCTAAGTCTCGATCGGTCCGAGGAGAACAATGTAACATTAAAATCGCCCCCACCAACCAAGGATTCCCCTGGAAAGTCTCCCTAGCCGCCTTGAGATCGACCCACAGTTGACTCCTCGTCGACGCTTGACACAGCACATAGACACACGACAATACAAATACGATACCCGACGTACTGCACTCCAGCAACACCGTGAGGACATGCGTCCCTCTCAGCTCGGCCCTCAAGACGAAGGTCGCCCCCTTCCACGCAACAACCATCCCCCCCCGCAGTCCCAACTGCCCCAGTAGCACAGAACTCCGATATCGACCCTGCCCAAAGGACTTCCACTCCGTAGTCGAAACATTCTCCAATTTCGTCTCCTGCAAAAATACAATATCGCACCCCCACTCCACAAATCTTGACCCCAAAACCCGCCTCTTCTCCGGGTCACCCAGACCCCTTACATTCCAAGATAGTATTTTCATTTAGAACCAATTTGATTGCCTCCAATCCTTACCACCCCCGCCAGCCCTGCAATGAACATCTTCTGCTCAGAAGTGGTAACGGTTTCCGCCTTAGCCGCACGAGATTGATGTCTTCTTCTATATCTTTTGACGGATTTCTTATCTGACTCCAACCCATGAACGCCAACCTGCTCAACGCACACCCCTCGTTCTCTGCCAATGTCACCCACTTCACTCTCCGCGTCGCACAAGCCATCTTTGTTCACCCCTTCGACTGGCGCAGGCCCCCAAGTCGGGGCATCAATCCATCCCACCGCAGGGTTCGCACCTCTAAAAATTGTAGCGACAACGCTCAGAGGACTCGAGTCCCGCACTTCGTCATCAGTTGCTCGGAAGGTGCTCGAGCTCAGGTTCCCCACTTCTCCCAACAACCCCTGTGCATCGAAGGAACCAAACACTCCGCTGCTCCTCTAAAGCCGAACCGGATCCTGAAATCGCCCAGACCAAGAACCGCATGCAGAAGCACATGGACCACCTACAACCCGGATCCAAGCACGTTTCAGCCTCCCCCTCTCTCGACCTCAGGAGTAGATCCGCACATCCGATCCGCTAGCAAGGCCCCACTCCAGCGGGCCCCGCTGCCATACGGCTCACCAACTGCTCCTCCGCAGCAACCGCACAAAAACCATACAAGGAAGATTTGCCAGATACCAAATCCCGAGGCACAAGTTTGGAAACCTCTGAAGAGTCACGTCGTTTCCCCTCCCAAGACGACCGCTCCTCTCGCCGAGTGGAAAATGAATCGCCATCACCGTGATCCACCCGGAGTGGCGGTGGAGGCGGGTCAAGCAATCGGACCCGAAGCCGGAAGGAGAAGCGCCCCACGGCCAGGACCGCCTCCGATTCAGAGGCGACACCAAACGGGCACTCCATCTGAACAAGCGTCACTCCAGGGTCAGAACCTGGGGTAGATCCGTCGTCGATGACCGCCACCACCGTCCCCAAGTGTCCAAGCGTCGGCGCCAAAGCAGAGACGGAGTGAGAAAGCAGCGGCGCTCCTTGCACTTGCGCAACACGGATCGCAGGGCACATCTCCGCCCCATCCACAAATATGGGCAGCCTCCACAACATCGTGCCATCTTCCTCGTGTGCGAGCAGCGTCGCCCTCTGATGATCCGAAAGGCCCCTAGCATAGACCCTCCTTGGCCCCAGGCAAACGTCGCCAACAAATTCGGTGCCAAAGCAGCCAGCAAGTTCCCTTTCCGCCACCATCTCAAGCAACGCTTCGCTTGCAACCTCCCTACTAAACCCAACTAGAAGACCTGGTACTCCTCCGACCTTGGCAGAGACCACCCCGGCTACAGAGTCACCATCCGCTCCTCCCGCTTCACGAGCCTTCCTGGAGGCACAACCAACCTCCCCCTTCGAGGATCCCTCCAGCACCGCCTCCGCCGACCCAGTCAATACTCCAACCATCGATCCCCGACACCGGTCTCTACGGTGGCCCACCCCACCACAACCAAAGCAACGAGGGGGTAGAGCACACGAGGACGCAAGGTGCCCCAGTACCCCGCATCTAAAGCACCGTCGCCTTGCTTTTTGATGAGGCACAACCACCTACTCTTCAGCCCCCCTCTAGCCCGCTCACTGATCCCTCGCGCCTCAGGAAGCCCGCTTACAACAAGACCTTGCGCTTTCTCTCTCTCGAACCGCCTAAACTCCCACCAAATACGCTCTTGGATGCCCGACAGCCCACGCCGCGCGGGCGCTCTCCCAATCACCATCTCTCCCTCCCTGAAGTATATATTGGCTAATTTATATACTTGTATATTCATATATATGGTCATCAATCAATAATAGTCCAAGATAAACGTGCCAATTAATAAGTTACATATATGAAACTTTAACATTTATGATGGTACCGGGATAAATGTGAATATTTAAAAATAATAAATAAATTAATCAACAGTCTGTTGCAATAGTCGATCGAATACCCGAATATTTGGGCTGAATATTCGAGAATATTCGGGTTGGATCGAACATTGACCGAATAGCCATATTATATTCGATTACCCGCCGAATAAGAATATTCGGTCTATTCAACTGAATATTGCAACTGTATGAACATGTTATCTTGTTGCGTCTTCTATTTCCACAAAACATCGATGGTCTTCTCGATAGTACTACCCACTTGGCTTCCAATATTAATGGAGTATACGAGAGTTGCAACAGTCTGGGCATGTTTCCCGTTGCATCTTCTATTTCCATAAAACATTGATGGTCTTCTCGATATTACTGCCCACTTGGCTTCCATTACTATTGGAGTATACGAGAGTTGTAACCCATCGGGTAATTTATAATTTTCGATTACATGAGTATTCCCTACCCCTCTCTCTCACCCCAGCATCATCTTATATATAAGGCTAAGATCTTTTATCTATATATCATTCTCTTTTATTTCCTTCGCATGGAATGGTATTGCAACAGAGGTCCTAGAGGTCTTAGAATCCTGGGTTCCCATACCTCTGTTACCGCCAACCAAAGACCAAGCCATCACCCACGCAAAGGACAAGTGTCGCACATCAAGGTTGTGGCCCCTCCCAGAGTGAGGTGGTGATAGCCCTAGGGTCGTCGCTGCCCACAAGGGTTGTTGTCAGCCACTAGGGCCACCACTATGGGCCTCGTAGTCGTTGCCCCTAGGAATGTGCATTCTTGATCTCGGCTTCGTGTTGCATGTGAAGAGTACCACTGTGGAGCTCTCTCAGCCACCGCAAAGTTGTCTTATTCTTATGGCTTGGAGATCTAGAGTTTGCTATTGCTAGCCTATTTTTTGTTACACCAGCCGACACAAGAGATTTTGCGTTGTGTTAGGTATATCCACCCCTAACTTTTATTTTAATTGTTTGGTATATGGTTTTATCATTGCTACAACATTTGCATAATAGTCTATTGTTGCAATTATTTCAAGTACACAAACTCAAGTGTCCCTCATATTGAGTTCGATTAGCCAGTAGACTTTGGTTCTCCACCCACATTTGTGGTGACAAGAAGCAGTTTGACAGAATTAGATGGCTTCCTCAAGATCACCATTACCCCTCACTTGACTTTCCGATGTATTGTTGGTTCCAAATTTCCCGAACATCGTGTCATCTGTCAGCCAGATTTGCAATGTTAAGTACTTCAGAGCCATCACCAATGTTATGTCAATGACTTTTCAGGATATTATGAAGAGAAAGATGATCTATTAAGGTCATGAAGAACGATGAGTATACCATCTATTTTAGTTTTAATTTGTTGCGTCTTCCTCAATCTCCCACTACTTCTTTATGGCATCAACGTTTGGTTCATCTCTTTATCAATGGACTTTGCCTCATGTTACCTAATAATTGACTCCCACTACCAAACTATGGGTATAAGGCATGCCAACTTGAGAAGCATCATCAGGGTTCATTTCCTACTTAAGTTCATTATTTGATTTTATGTCGTGGAGATGAAAGAATGAATTGCATATTGATGAGGCTCTAGGGTCCTCTTATATAGGAGAGAAACCTATTGGGAAAATTACATAAAGAAGATTAAGAAAATAAAATTACATAGATAATGTGAAAGATAACAAATATCTCAACACTCCACCTCAAGCTGGAGTGTATATATCAATCAGGCTCAGCTTGGAGCAGCATCTCTAGTAAAACCCTCTGGCTAAGGCCATATTAAGTACATACGTTGTATGGTTTCCAAAGCTGACATGAGTAGTGGCGATGAGACCTTTATGTATCATGTCACGAGTGTAGTGACAATCCACCTCTATGTGCTTGGTCCTTTCATGGAAGGTAGGATTGTTTGCAATGAAAAGGCCAACTTAGTTGTCGCATTGGAGGTGCATGGGAAGATGCACCTCAATAGTCGAGTCAGTAAGAACAGATCTGACCCATGTCATCTCTGTACTAGCCTGTGCCATGGCCCTGTATTCTGACTCAACACTAGATCTGACAACCACAACCTGCTTCTTGCTCTTTCATGACACCAAGGAACTTCCTATAAACATTGCGAAGCCTGAAGTAGACTTTTTGTCCTTGGGACACCCAGCATAATATGCGTCTGCAAATGATGTAATTGCAGGGGATGTAACTCTACTGAATAGAAGTACAGTGCCAGATGAGACCTTTAGATACCTCAAAATCATATGGGTTGCATCAATATGTGCTTGTCTCTTTTAATGACTCGCTTTGCTTATGGAAAAGGATATATCTAGCTTGGTTATGGTCATATACAGGAGCTTGCCAACAAGTTCCATGTACCTCCTCTTGTCGACATCCTCAGTATCATGATCGTAGAGCTCCATGCTCAGATCCATAGGAGTAGTGGCAGGTCTGCCACCTGTCACACCTATCTCATAAAGAAGATTTGTAACATACTTCCTCCAGGTCATCACAAGACCTTGTTGGTTTCTAGCAAACTACAGTCAAAGGAAGTAGCGTAAACTACCAATGTTCTTGGTCACAAACTGATGATCTAGGAAACCCTTGGCAACCTGAATGCCTTGCTCATCATCCCCTGTAACAATGATATCATCAACATAAACAAGAATGACAATTGTAGATCTCTGAGTCATGTGTACAAATAAAGAGTGATCGGCAGTCGATCGTATAAATACATGTTGCTCTATCAAATCCGAAATCTTCTGGAACAATGCTCTTCGACTCTGCTTAAGGCCATAAATAGCCTTGTGAAGCATGCACACCTTCTGACACTCCCCATCAACAACGAATCCGGGTGGCTACTGCATGTAGACCTCCTCTTGTAGATCACCATATAGAAAATCATGCTTCACATCAAGCTGATAGAGGGGCCAATCCCGTGTCACTACAATAGATAGAAGAATACACATAGTAGAATGTCTGGAAACTAGAAAAAACAGTATCTTGATAGTCCACCCCATATATCTGGGTAAACCCGCATGCCACAAGTCTTGTCTTATAGCGATCTACACTGCCATCTGCTTGGTGCTTCATGTGAACACACACTTGCACCCAACAACAGATGTACCAATTGGAGTTGAAACACGACTCCAAGTGCACCGTGACTATAGCGCGACCATCTCCTCCTCCATGGCTAGATGCCACTGACTACCATGAATAGCCTCTTGATATGTTCGTGGATCTCCACGGTTGACAATGCCAAGGTAAATCTCCTGAAATCCTCTGAAAGTCCGCTCAAAGAAATATGGGATGCAAGAGGATATGTAGCACACGTACATCTCTGCTTTCGTAGAGAAATTGGCACAACCAAATCATCTGTCGCGTTCGAAACCTGTAAGTTATCCTCTTGAGAGGGTACTTGCTCATCCTGTAGGGAATCCTGTGGCACAGACAACTCAGTAGTGTCATTAGTATAAACAATGTGTTTATTACATACCTGAGGTATGTTGGATGATGGGGAAGGCCTGTAAGTAAGGGGAAAAGAGTGAGACATACGAGTAAACACACATGACAAAAATTGAGTCAAGTTAAGTGGGGGTCCAGGGGCAGCTACAGTCTACAGAAATAGGTGGAGTAGGAGTAGGTACATGAAATCGTGGTGGAGATAACGGCGGTGGTGGTGGAGTGTGAGGCGGTAGAGCAGGAGTAGGTGGTGGTATGACTGTAGGAGGTGAAGGCATGTAGATCTCCTCATAAGAGTCTGATGGGACCAGTTTGTCACTTGTAGGAGAGAAATACATGACAGAATCAACGAAAGTTATGTTAATATTGACAAAGTATTTCCGCCGAAGCAGATCAAAGCAACGATACCCCTTTTGGGTATGGGAGTAGTCAACAAAAATACACTTGAATAGCTTTGGGGGAGAGCTTGTCATGACCTGACGACAAATCATGAAGAAAGACAAGAGATCCAAACACACGAGGTGTAAGGGAGAATAAATCCTTCTCGGGAAACGTAATCAAGAAAGGGACCTCTCCCAGGCCTACTTCTCTTGGGACTAGCGGTCGGTGCCCCTCACTCCTCGAAGCAGATCTTTCCTCTTCCCCTGACTTTTCCACCATTTTTGCTTGTGCGGGGGACCCAATATAAAGGAGGGCATGAAGTTCACTATGTCGCATACAATGAGAACTGCATCACCTCAGTAAGCGTGAGGAGCACGACTCTGAATCAACAGGGTTTCGGTCACAACGAGTAAGTGACAGTGTTTACACTCGGCATTACCGTTCTGTTGACATGTATAAGCACATGAGGTCTGGTGAACAATGCCAAGAGATCTAAGAAACTCAGATAGTTGTTAGGTGCTAAATACTAAGGCATTATCACAACATAGATATTTAACATTGGCGGAAAAATATTCTTTATCTCGTTAATGAAAGACTTGATAACAAACCTAGCCTCAGACTTATTCCTCAAAAGGAAAATCCAAGAAAGTCTAGAAAATTATCTACAACAACCAGATAAAAATGGTGTCCCTGGTGATCAGGGACACGACTCGGACCTCATATATCTAAAAGAATGAGCTCAAACAACTGAGAATTGCTCTAACTCTAATGAGATGAAAAGGAGGAACGATGATGTTTTCCAAGCTGGCAAGCCTCGCATTGGAAGGAAGATCCCGCGGAGATTTGTGGGAGGACATGACACAGCTTCTGTAGAGGAAGGTGACCAAGATAAAGATGCCATAGGTACGGTGAGACTGGTCCAGTAGAAATAGTGGAGGTACCGGCATGAGGAGTTTGAACCAGTCTATAGAGCTCTCGCTGCTTACGTCCACATCCGATCACCTCATGGCTTCAAATTTCAGCGAAATTCAGTCAAATTTCTGTCGAATATCGATATCCAGTCGAAATCGAAATTCGACCGAAATGACCGAAATATGGGGGTCCTAGTACAAAAAAATGACCGAAATGACCGAAATTCCACCGAAATTCTGTTTTGGTCGATACCGAAATGGTGATCGAAACCAACATTTAAGGCCTTGGATCACCCTATCCATGAGTATATCCTGAAACACAAACGACCAAGGGTCAAAAATGACATGACAATGTAGATCCTTAGTAATCTGACTAGCAGAAAGTAGTTCATCTGAAAATCAAGGGCATATAAAACATTTTGAAGGCGTATGGATAGCGTCAGATGCACCTCCCCTTGTCCTGTGATGGGTAAGTGGATCTCATTTGCAATAACGATCCATCTACCATGAGGTATAGTCACGTAGGACCTGAACTAGGCTTTGTCTTCACACAGATGGTGGGATGCGATATTGATGCAGATCAAGATACGCAGCTGCGAAAAAATAATTTTGTGGTGGAAATTTCGGTGGAGAAGAAAACAGAGGGGTTGAGAGGAGAAAACTCATTGGAAAACGAGGGATTTTGGAAAAGAATCGCGGAGATCGCGTACAAGGAGGAGAGAGAATGAGAGATAATTGAGATAAACTCAAAAATTGATTGATTCTGAACTTATTAAAATGTTGGACTCTCATCCCCTTTATATTGGAGGGTGGATTACAAAAATAGAAAGATATTGAAATTTAAATCCTAACCAACTCTAATTCTAAATTCAAAATTCAAATTGAAAACAGACTAACTAATTTGATATCACATGCGATCTCTTTATTTAAATAAAATTGCAACAACTCGATTAATCGCAAATAAAATTGAGCTCCAATTAACATGCAAAAATAAGAATTATTTATAAATTTCGGGTTGCATCGATTCTCCTCCGCTTGAAAAATTCGTCTCACGACGAATTGCTTGATCTTCAAGTACAGTGCCAGCCAGACAATTCATCCTGAATTCATTTAATTATTTGCTCCAATTGCTTCTCAATTGGAGGGCATCCCTGCAAATTTTCTACCCCCTCATTTAAAAAAATCCATAGCATAATGTATCCTCCAATTGATCCTTTTGATAAAAACTTATGGGAGGAGTATTTTCATTGCAATTTCTCCAAATTAATTTTACATCCAAATTTCATGGGATTCAAATCCCATAGATAAAGAAACACACGTTAGGGTTCTATTCCTTCCCACATTCGGTAGTAGTGGCGTTATTGGCAAGGAGGCGAGCGAGCATCGATCTTGAGGAAGCCGCAACATGGAGGATGGTGTGGGGGGGTGTAGCGGGGTCAGGGCAAGCGGGGTCGGTGGCGGCAAAGGGGTGATTGTGTGGAAACGACCAAACGGGTGGGCGACGGCACATGAAGGGAGTGGGGGTCGGGGGAGGTGTTGGGAGAAGGGAGGATGGCTGGTGGTGCGAGGGGTAGGGAGGACGGGGTGGGTGGCAGCGGTATTGGGAGTCGCTATGAATCGGAAGACATGAGCTCACTCATGAGGTATTGGGATCGATCAAATTCCATGCATCGTCGTCTTGCTTTGGAAGCATGACAAGAATTTGTAGGTATGATATACGTTTTTGGAAAGCATATGATCGATACCAACTTCCAATGATCGAATGAGAAACTTAATTATAAAACCTTAAAGATGACAGTGTAAATTGATCTATATCTTCGACTTTTTTCCAGATCTTCCAGTATGCAGGATGTACATGTATTAGGAATACTTGAGGGTGATTTGATCATAAACGATTGTATAACTATGATACTTCTATTCCGAGGGAGTGATGAAATATATCTGGATTTTAATGACTCATCTTATTAGAGAAGCGATATAGTCTTATAGTCCAAATGTTGGACATTGATTTGAATGTGATTCAGATGCAATGATAAGATTGGATCTGTTGACTTGATTTAATCAAGCATCTATGAGAGGTCTTTGAGATCTATAATATCCAAGTCACTATAACGTACAATCGCCCTGTCCTTATCTCCAACTCCAAGTATCCGTGGAGAATGCACATTGTTCTTGAAAGAGTTCAAGAATAATTCCATTGTTGAAATGTGTATCTGAGCATTGAGATATTGATAGTTAAATGTGATTTGATTATCAAGAATAGATGAGAATGATGATCAAGGATAATTAAATGTGATTTAATTATCAAGAATATGAATAATGTGGATAATGTTATCCATTTTATTTATATATATTAGAGAGTACTTATTGTAAATCGTATCTACAAATTAATTGTTGATGTGAATTGGATTCACATTGGAAATTAATTGGAAATACAATTTACATTTATAATAATTGTGAATATCATTCACAATTATTTAATGGTATGATTGAAATATTCACAAATTTAATTTAGAAATATTTTTGTGAATTAATTTGCAACAAAAGTTCTTGTAAATTTATATGAAGGATTATGTGAGATTTAATATCTCACAAAATAAGAAGACCAACACCTTCCTCTTTTGAAGGGTGGATGACCAGCCTTTTAACTTGGTCTCAAGGGTGATTGCCCCCCTCTCCCTTTTAGGAAGGTGGGTGAGCCTCCTACCTAATACGTCTATCCTTATTGATTTGGTTCAAATTAAATTAAATTGATTATTCAATATATTTAATGTAATCTAAATTAATTATTGTGTTTCACAACAAAATCATGACACTGAATAAAAACACAAAACAATCTCAACCATTGATTTTGTGTTTCATATGGATCGTGATCCATGGACTCTCAAAATACTACAAAAGAAGAGGCAATCCTAGCTCTTCTTACACAACACTTTACAAGTCTCTCTCTCATTCTCATACTACGCGTCATATCTCTCTCTCTCTTAGCGATCGTCCACTTTGTGCCATAGAGAGAATCATCGTCGTTGGCACGCCGTCGTGTCGCTGCTTCGATCGCTTGTGGATCTCCGTCTCCTTCGGTACACCTCGCTCGTGAAGAAGACATCGGATCTCATGTTACGAGATCTGGAGATTCATTGTTTAGATCTTCAACTCGGATTGCGAGGAGCATGCGTTTCATCAATGCACTCGCAAGCACCTCCTCCGTCGGATTGGACTTGAGTCAGGTCTATTACGTAAGAGATTACGATCACAACCATGCTTCAAGAGGTAATTCTTAATCTTGTATGTGGTTTGATGAAATGATCTAACAAGTGTTCCTGGATCATGTGGTTTCATCATTTAAAATTTTTTAAATTCCACTGCATCGAGCGACTAGTGGAACTAGTAGCTCCGATCGCATATGATGCGATCATCACGCTTCCGTGATATGCTTAAAGATCTTTCCATATCCTTCAAGTGGTATTATAGCCTTGGTTGAGGTCTTGGATATGATCCAAAGCCCTATACGGTCAAGGTTCATGTTTTGTATGCACGAGAAACATTATTTTTGCATTGGATGCAAGATTCGAACATGGGATCAAATTTCGCCGAAATGCGACCGAATTTCGGTCGGATTTCGATTTCGGTATGTGACTGAAAGTCGGCCGAAATGGCCTATATCGGCTGAAATTTGGGGGTCCTAGTTCAAAAACCGGCCGAAATGATCGAAATTGGGCTGAAATTTCATTTCGATCAGTCATCGAAACGAAAATGAAATCTGACATTTAAGGCCTTGTATTCGAATCGATTTTTCATTAAATCAAAAACCTATTGTATGTGCATTGTTTGGATGTGTTTTTGGTTAATTAAATGTATTTAGAATGTCTAAATATGTCCCAGAAAGAGTAATCTTTAATTGGAATCAAAGTGCATGAAAGTGATTCGAATAGTTCCCACCATGAAAAATTGTTTTGCATGTATTTACAGATCTATAAGAAAATTAATTTTACTTACTGTCTTCCCGTCATGAAATGGGATAAACACTTGGATTAAGTAGAGTATCAAACCAGGAAACCAGTTAAATTTATTTCACGCGATTCCGACTCTGTTTGCCCTAAATATTCCATATTTAGTGATGGGTTGGAAGATGATTAGATCATCAAACCTCTTTACTTGATGTGTTTATAATTCAATGGAAATCATGGAAGTTATGTTTTTGCCTTGATTAGATATAATGCCTAATAATTATGAAAATAATTGATTAATCATCATAGACCATTGAACGAACATTTCATGAAAATCCTAGTTTATCCTACAATAGTTGTAGGATAATCTTTACGTGCAAAACATGGTTACTTGAATAGGATTGAAGATTTATTTCGCAAATCTCCTTATAATATTAATCAAAATGGTTTTGATAAATATTATATGGTATATCTTCGGTTGTAATACCGAATAACATCTCAAATACAATATGATCAAATTACACATGGTTACTTGAATAGGATTGAAGATTTATTTCGCAAATCTCCTTATAATATTAATCAAAATGGTTTTGATAAATATTATATGGTATATCTTCGGTTGTAATACCGAATAATATCTCAAATACAATACGATCAAATCACATTGTCCTGACCCGAGGTGGATATGGTGTTTAGTCGGAGATCGTTGGGGTAGCAGGTTGCTTCGTGAGCAGTCTGTGCCACACCTTGTGCGTATTGGCCATGACAACGGGTAAGAAAAAGATAATGCTTGAAGAGATCATGGTGTATTTTTCTAATTATTAAAATTTGCATAATATGTATTTTGATATTATACCATCCTTTCAAGTAACAATAAAAAATTATTTATTGGTTGAATAAATTGGATTGATAATTGATTTAGTATGATTAAATTAATTACATCCAATTAAAAATACTCTATTATGAATAGAGTTGTATTCCCCTTAAAAGAATTAATTATGTGAATATAATTCATACTAATTAAATAGAATTTGAATATGATATGGATGATCACATAAGTGACATCCATGGTCTCCCGTCAAGGCGAAGGGTTCTGTCGTGAAGGATTGTATGTGGAATATGCATGTCTGAAGTAACAGAACCTGCATACAAGAGCATCTGGATCAGGCTCTTTACTTCTCGAAAGAGTAAGATCCTATATGTAGTGATCACAATATCGATTCCTCATATTATTGAAGCGATATTGGATTGCGCATAGCGAGTGCTATTCCTATTGACACTTAGTTCAATTAACAACGGGCCAACATCGCCTTAAGGGTTGTGGGCCCGATATTAAAGACTGAATTGAGAAATGCAAGTTGGACTTGCAAGGCAGAATGTGTTCCCGCTTCTTTTTACCTGAGTTGCAGTTTCTCATATTATTGGGATGTAACAAAGGTAAATAGGAGATCCCAGTTCTTGTTAGAGATATAGCGGTAAGTACATCTCTTGCTTTGAAAGTGACTAAGAGAATGAACTTTTAAAGTTAAAAAGACAAGACTAATTTGATTAAAAATTCCCTAATAATATAGTGCATTCTTAATTTCAGACAATGAAGTCCATGAACCCACTCAATAGACTTCTGGAGGTCAACCAATTGACCGGACCAAATTACTCAAATCGGATCCATAATTTGGATCTTATTCTCTTCGCGGATCACATCTCTTACGCTATCCAAGAACAAGTACACAAACCCTAAGACACCGGAAGAATTAAAGTTCAATGAAAAATATGAATAAATCATACTTTGGCTAGATGTTATATTCTGGGATTTCTCTCCAATGTGCTTCATAAGAAACATGTGGAGATGGAGGCCTACCAAAATATAATGCTGAATCTCAAGGTGATGTTCGGTGATGTCAACCGCACTCAACATTATAACGTTATGAAAGAGCTTATTCGCTGCAAGATGCTGGAAGTAACTTCGGTTCGTGAGCATGTACTCAAAATGTTTGGATACTTGTCTGAGCTGGAAACTCTAGGGGCGAAGATGGATGCAGAAATGTAGCCTGACTTCATTCTGTTGTCACTGCATAAGTCTTTCAATAACTTTGTGGTAAACATACCACATAAATAAAATAGAATTAACTAACGCTGAACTCATGGCTTCATTAAAGTCTGCAGAAGACGTGATGAAGAAAGAGAATCTCACTGGCAATGCAATGGTTGCACAAGTCAAAAGGAAACGTGGTCGAAAGCAAGGATCTCGGAAGGATCCGGTTAAGAAGAGAAAGAAGAAGAGTCAAGGTGTTGGCTCATTCTCTACTACTTCCACACCGGTGGCATCAAAGAAGAATGGTCTGTGTCATCACTGCAAGAAGCTAGGGCACTAGAAGCGTAACTGCTTAGATTGCCTGAAGTCTGTTGACAAAGGTAAAGCCCCCGTAGGTATGAATTTTACTTTCATCATTGAAGTCAATTTTCTTGTAAGATGAGAAGGTAGTTGGATCATCGATTCTGAAGCTTTTGTTCATGTATGCAATTTATTGCATCTGTTTCACGAAACTATGAATCTTAATAAAGGGGAGATAGTCATCCAGATGGGATCTGATGCAACTGTTGCAGCAGTCGCCGTCAGGACCTGCAGACTATCATTATCTAGTAGAAGAGTCCTTGTGCTTAAAGAATGTCTTTATGTTCCAAATGTTAAAAGAACCCTTATATCTGTATCTAAATTAGTTAGAAATGGATACTCATTTCTATTCTGTAATAATCTTGTCATAAATCGTTATGATAAACATATTACGGATGATGTTCTAACTTCTAGTGAACTACATGAATTGTGCATTATTGAAAATGTCATGAATATTACTGACGCTAATAAAAACCCTAAGAGAACAAATGAGGATGGAAATCATTCACATGTGATTTAGCATCACAGGCTTGATCATTTATCTGTTAATAGGATTAATAGATTGATAAAGGATGAACTCTTAGATTTTCTACAGGTTCAATCTTTACCTACCTGCGAACATTGTATCTGAGGTAAAATGGCTAGGACGCCTTTCCGTAACAAGGTTACAAGATACAAAGGTATTCTTAACTTAGTACATACTGATGTATGTGGTCCCTTCAATACCGCGACTCGAAATGAAAACCAATACTATCTGAAGTTTATTGATGACCATTCGCGACACATGTTTACCTTCTTACGTCATAAATCTGATACCTTTGAAAAGTTCAAAAAGTTCAAGGCTTTGTTTAAGAACCAAACCGATAGGAAGATTAAACAGATTCGATCTGACCGAGGTGGCGAGTACCTCTTAGATTCATTCAAGGAATAGCTTAAAGAGAAAGGAATTGTCTCCAATCTCACCCCTCCTGGTACTCCCTAACTTAATGGTGTTGCTGAAAGACGCAATAGGATCATCATGGACATGGTCCGTTCAATGATGAGTAAAGCATATTTACCACTTAGTTTCTGGGGATATGCAGTAGAGACTGTGATCAAGGTTGCAAAAGTCGGTAGTCAGTACTCAATCGGTTGGGTCACTGACTAAGGATTAAACGGTAGTAGGGCGACTAATCTGATTTAGTCAGACTTTAATCGGCTTTGAATTTTATAATTATTTTAAGTGTATAACTCATTTTTATACATATATTTACATAGATTTTGTACATTTTTATCCAACCATAGTAAAATAAAAGAAATAATTGAATTTAAATAAAATAATAAGCATATTATAATAAATTTGCTTATAAAAAAAGTAAAACATTAAAAAAATATGGTATCTCCCAGCAACAATTGGTCGATTAGTGTACCTAGTCGGAATTAGTCGATACTCGGTCGACCAGAACATTGACTAGACTAGTTGGACCTACTAGTTGGGCCAGTCGGACAACTTTTACAACACTAACTGTGATATATATCCTGTAAGATTCCTAGCAAGTTTGTACCTAAGACTCCTCATGAGCTTTGGTATGAAACCAAACCTAGTGTTAACCACTAAGGATTTGGGGTTGCTTGGTCCATGCGAAGAACGTGGACGCAAGTAAGCCAGAATCTCGCACTCGTGAGTGCTATTTCATTGGGTATGTTAAGATCAGTCTTCATGAAATCAGCTGCATGGGCCGCATATGCGGCCGCATATGTCCGTGCGGCATGCAGAACGCACCGATTACATGAATCAGTGCATTATGCACCCTCCCTGCATATGCGGCCCACCCCCGCATATGCCTCGCATACTGCTCCAGCAGCTCCAACTTTTCAATCTTCTCATTCAGGTCTATAATTCTGCAACTCTGCCTCTTCCTTCAACTATTGTAAGAATATGGCATGCATTTGTATACAATTGCAATGCATTATACCATTACGTATATGCAATATTTTATGTTTTCCTCACACCAGGGAAGGAATTATCGGGATATATCGTCGATATATCGATATCGACATGGGACCGATATGGGTACCAATATGGCCATATATCCCGATTTCCAGATATTTTCTTCACAAAAGCTCGTCGATATAGCGATATATCGTCGATATATCTATATCGTCAAAATATCGTATCGATACGATATCGAAACGATATGCGATATCGATACGACCTTCCATAGTTTTCACGAGTATATACAATATATCGTCAAATATTTTTATATATGTCGATTAAGGTTTTGCCCATGTAGTGCATGTATGTATACTGAAGTTTTGTTATCATGAATCATCTAATATGTAAAGTTTTTATGGTAAATGTTTTTTGTGATTAAATATGAGGCAATTAAAAGCATATAAACACCCATCTAACATGAACTGTTTTTCTTAGATCTTCTTTAACTCCACTTAGATACATACATTCAGTGCTAATGTTATGCACAGATATTTATTTTTAAATTAAAATTTAGAAAATCACGTAGAACTGCATATACCCCGCATATGCCCCCACATACCGCCTATTCAGCATTTGATGACCTATCCGAACGCATACGTATATCGCTTTCCTGAACCTTGATTAAGATGGTATTGGATACCAGCTTTATTGACCCTAAGACTCAGAAGGTTCTCGTCTCTAGAGATGTAAAATTTCTAGAGGATGATTTCCTTAAGAGTTAAGACAAAAATGAAGTAAAAGAACTCGTAGAATCCCCTGAGGATACTGAGTTTCATGAACCAGAAACTAAAGAAGTAAATGAAGATGTGGAGTTCGACGGTGGTTGCACCACCTGAAAGGTACGGATTCTATGTGTTAGGTGAAACTGACAATGATCAAGCTTCATTTGATGAAGCACTCGCGAATCATGATATGGATAGATAAGTGCTAGCAATGAAGTCTGAAATAGACTCCATGTATAAAAATGATATATGGACCCTAGAGGATCCACCTAGAGGGGTAAAATCCATTCGGTGTAAATAGATCTTCAAGAGGAAAAGGGGACCAGATGGAAAAGTAGAGACTTTCAAAGCACGGTTCGTAGCCAAGGGCTACACACAGAGAGGAGGCATCGACTACGATGAGACATTCTCTCATGTGACTATGCTTAAGTCCATCAGAGCATTGCTAGCTATAGCTGCATATCTTGAATACGACATCTGGTAGATGGACACCTAGACAACATTCCTCAATGGACACCTCGGAGAGGATATCTATATGGAGCAGTCCCAGAGCTTCATAACCGAGGAAGGCAAAGTATGCAAACTGAAGAAATCCATCTATGGGCTCAAACCAGCTTCTCGTAACTGGAAAATCAGATTCGACGAAACCATAAAGAGTTATGATTTTGTGCAGAATCCTGATGAACTGAGTGTGTACAAGAGGCTTAGTGGGAGCGCTATTGTGCTCATCGTGCTTTATGTATATGGCATCCTTATCATTAGGAATGATACATAGATGATGACCAGTATTAAGATTTGACTATCGCATACCTTCGAGATGAAAGATCTTGGAGAAGCCTCTTACATCTTCAGTCTGACGTTGTTAAAAAATCGAGAAAAGAGGATCTTGGGATTGTTACAACATGGGACATTAAGAAGATCTTGGAGTGCTTCTATAAGGAGAACTCCAAGAAATGCTTCCTTCCCTTAAGACATTGTATCCACCTATCTAAAAGGATGACTTCTCAAAGTGTTGAGGAAAAGAAAGCTATGACTGGATGCCCCTACACATCAGCTATAGGAAATTTAATGTATGCCATGATGTACACAAAGCCAGATATTTGCCATACAATGGGAGTGGTAAGCCATTACCAATCATGCTATCGAGAACAACACTGGAATGCAGTGAAGAACATTTTCAAGCATCTAAGATGAACGCAAGATTACATCTTAGTCTATGGAGATGGTGATCTCCAAGTCTTGGGATACACAAATTCTGATTTCCAGTCTGATATTGATGATCGAAAATCGGTATCAGGGTTTCTATTCCTGTTGAATGGTGGTGTTGTAAGCTGGAGAAGCAAGGAGCATGACACTACAATCGATTCAACAATAGAAGCCAAATATATTACCTCATCGAATGCTGCAAAGGAAGCAGTGTGGTTGCGCAAGTTTATCTTAAAACTTGGTGTAGTTTCATCTAATACTCCCATCCCGCTACTCTGCAATAACACAAGAGCCATAGCTCAGGTGAAGGAACCTAGATGACATCAAAAGAGCAAGCATGTGGAAAGGAAATACCACATCATTCAGGAGATTCAAAAGCGTGGTAACACCATCATCACCAAGATGGCCTCTGTCGATAATGTTTCCGATCCACTTACCAAACCTTTGACACAAAAGATTTTCGACCAGCATGTAATGAGTATGGGTTTAAAGATTGTACCTGAACGATTCTGAGGGCTAATGGGAGATCGTTAGCAATGAGAGCCCGAGGCGAACCATTCCTACAATAAATGTAATTGTAATGTTTGATATATCAATAAAAGTTATAGATTTATTTTCACTCCCCGACTCAGATTAAATGAATGAATGTACTATAAGGTCCCTTAGTACAATTAGGCAGGGAAGGCCATATTGGTTTCGGTTTCAGTATCGATATCGTGTCGATACGATATATCGACGCCGATATCGAACCGATATTGTGAAGAAAATGGCCTTGGAAGGTCCAATATTAGCCATATCGACGATATATCGATCACCTGTCGATACCGATATATCGCTGATACAGCCATCCATGCAATTAGGGTTATGTACCTTGACCATCTTGATGATCATACAGTTGTTGATTCAACTGTTAAATCATAGAGGCTGGTGCTTGGATGAATATCTAAAGAGTTAGATTGAGGACTCATCAAGCACCGTCAAATGGTTCTTAAAAGATGATCTCCAATCTAAGTAGGAGATGGAAATCCTTTCTTTTTTGGTTGATATATGACCCACCTCTTGATGCAGGTCCTCTACATAGGAATAGAGATTCGAAGGTGTCAGATTAGTTAAATCAAAGAGTTGACTTAACGAGATCGAGATAACCAAGTCCTATATCGTATACTGTCACGATATAGGCATGTATCATCTAACCGGAGACAGATGTATTTCTATATTCCTAAGTATGTATATTTGGCAGACTGATAGATTGATGACCTCATCAAGGTTTATACACTAGCGAGTTGGTGCGCATACATGGGCATATGAGTAATACGATCTCTCAAAGGGATCATACAAGTTCAATTGTGAATCAAAAGACATGAGCTCCCTCATGAGATATTGGGATCCATCAAATTCTATGTGTGGTCGTCTTGCTTTATAAGCATGACAAGAAGTTGTAGGTATGATATCTGCTTTTGGAAAGCATTTGATCGATACCAACTTCCAATGATCGAATGAGAAACTTAAACTTAATGATAAAACCCTAAAGATGGCGGTGTAAATTGGTCTATATCTTCGGGTTTATTCTAGGTCTTCCGGTATGCGTGATGTATGTGTATTAGGAATACCTGATGGTGATGTGATCAAAAACGATTGTATAACCATGACGCTTCCATTTCAAGGGAGTGATGAAACAGGTCTAGATTTTAGTGACTCCTATTATTAGAGAAGTGATCTAGTCTTAGTCCAAATATTGGACATTGATCTGAATGTGATTCGAATGCAATGAGAAGATTGGATACGCTGCCTTGATTTAATCAAGCATCTATGAGAGGTCCTCAAGATCAGGATTTGAGATATAATCTCAATATCCAAGTTATTATACGTGAAACGTATAATCGTTGTCCTTATCTCCAAGTATCCGCGAAGAATGCACATTGTTCTTGAAAGAGTTCAAGAATAATTCCACTGTTGAAATATGTATCTGAGCATTGAGATATTGATAATTAAATGTCATTTAATTATCAGGAATAATGTGAATACGATTCATATTATCTAAATACACGAGAATGATGATCCAAGGTAATTAAATGTGATTTAATTATCAAGGATATGAATAATGTGGATAGTGTTACCCTTATTATTTGTATATATTAGAGAGAGCTTATTGTAAATCGTAACTACAAATTAATTGTTGATGTGAATTGGATTCACATTAGAAATTAATTGAAAATATAATTTACATTTTATTTGGGGATGTGAATATGATTCACAATTATTTAATGGCATGATTGAAATATTCACAAATTTAATTTAGAATTATTTTGTGAATTAATTTACAATAAAAGTTGTTGTAAATATATATGAAGGGTTATGTGAGATTTAATATCTCACAAAATAAGAAGGCCAACACCTTCCTCTTTTAGAGGGTGGACGACCAACCTTTTGACTTGGTCTCAAGAGTGACCATTCCCCCTTTCTAAGAAGGTGGGTGAGCCTCCTACCTGATCCTTCTATTCTAATTGATTTGGTTCAAATTAAATTATATTGATTATTCAATATATTTAATTTAATCTAAATTAATTGTTACTATATTTTTACAACAAAATCATGACCATCGAATAGAAACACAAATCAATCTCAACTATTGATTTTGTGTTTCACATGGATTGTCATCCATGGACTCCAAAAATACTATAAAAGAAGAGGCAACCCTAGCTCTTTTTACACAACACTTTGCAAGTCTCTCTCTCATTCTCATACTACACGCCCCATCTCTCTCTCTTATGGTCTGTTTGGTTGTTGGGTTGGATTGGGTTGGGTAAGGTTACCCCTGTGAATAGTAAACTGTAAGGAGAATTATGAGGGTTGGAAGGAGGGGTACACCGGTGTACCCCAACCCAACCCACCAACCAAACAGGCCCTTAGTGGTTATCCACTTTGTGTCATAGAGAGAATCGTCGTCGTTGCCACGCCATCGTGTCGCTGCTTCGACTGCTTGTGGATCTCTGTCTCCTTCAATGCGCCTCGCTCATGAAGAAGACATCGGATCTCGTGTGACGAGATTAGGAGATTTACCGATTGGATCTTCAACTCGGATTGCGAGTACGCGTCTCATCAATGCGCTCACAAGCGTCTTCTCCATCGGAACGGACTTGAAACAAGGGGTCTCTTATGTTAGAGACTACGATCACAACCATGCTTCAAGAGGTAATTCTTAATCTTGTATGTGGTTTGATGAAACGATCCACGTAGTGTTCTTGAATCATGTAGTTTCATCATTTAAAAAATTTTAAATTCTGCTGCACCAAGCAACTAGTGTGTCTACTTGCTCCGATCGTATACAATGTGATCCTAACACTTTCATGATGCGCTTAAGGATCTTTCCATATCCTTCATATATGCTAGATGATTTGAAGTTCACGGTGATAACAAAGATAGTAGATGCGGGTAGCGTCAAGCTGGACAAGACCAAGTATGTCATATGGTCACATAACCTCCCAATGTCAGTCAAGGATAGAGGAAGTCGCATCTTCTCTGACTTGTCCTATTAGAGAAATTGATATACCATATCAACTAGATCAACGAGGTAGACCCTATATATATCAGTCTTTGAGACACCAAGGATAGCATTCATTGCCACCACATATGCATCATCATTATCTATAGTTGCAGTTGTTTCAAGTATACAAGATCAATAATCCATCCTACTGTGTTTGATTGGCTAGTAGACTTTGGTGCCTCCAACCACCTTTGCGGAGACAGGAAGTAATTTGACAAAATAAGACAACCACCTCCAGGTAAGATAGTTCAGGTGGTAAATGGTCGCCTATCACAATTAGCCCCTCATTCAGCCTTTCTGATATATTGTTGGTTCTAGATTTCCTGATTAGCTTGGTGTTTGTCATCCATATTTGCAAGGTTAAGCACATCGGAGCCATCATCGATGTTATGTCATTGACCTTTTAGAATATTATAATGGGAAAGACAATCGATAACGACCATAAAGGAGGGACATATAGTCTTTACTTGTTGCCTGAACCAAGCTTGCATAAAATGGCTGACTACGTCGTTTGGTCGACTGGGGGGGGGGGGCAACTCAACTAAAGCTAATTGACCTTTAGTCAACCAACCAATTAAAAGGCATGTTTAGTCAACCGACTAGGCCGATTAATCGACCACATTTTTCCTGAAACTATTTTTCCGCCTTTTTAAAAGCAAACTTAATCTAAGAGGCTTAACGTGCTTAATGTTTAATTTGAATTCAATTTTTAAGAAAATTATTACTTTATGATAGCATAGAGATAGTACAAATTCAAGTAAATGTATAAGAATATATGTATATAAAATGATTTATATATTTAAATAATTTAAAATAAAAAACCAACTAAATCTGTTTAGTCGTCCAATTACCTATTAATCCTTAGCTTGTGACCCGATTGACCATGTACCGACTAACGACTTTTGCAAGACCTTATCATCAACCACCATTTATCAATCTTCTACTATTTCAACTTCTTTAGGGCACCAATATTTATGTCATCCTTTTATCAACAAATTGTGACACCTTTTTCCTCAATTGACTCCCAGTGTCAAACCAGAGTGACAGTCATATCAACTTGGGAAGCATCATCGAAGCTCGTTTCCTGCTTCAGATCACTTACATTCTTCTTCACTATTTGATCTTTGTTCATATGGATGTTTGAGGGTCTAGATAGATTCCAAACATTGTGGTCATCACTACTATCTTGTGATCATGGATTATTTAACCTCCTTATCATGGATATTTCTCATGAAGAACAATGAAATATCTGCTCAAAGTCATTCTGTTTCAAAAATTGTTCAAAAATCATTCAATTCATTTTTGAAAGGAAGATCATTCAATTCATTAAAGAAAAATTGTTCAAAAATCATTCAATTCATTTTTGAAAGGAAGATCATTCAATTCATTAAAGAAAGTAAGATGCAATTTGATGTCATTGTCAAGACTGTTCAACCTGACAATGCTTGAGAATTATGCTCTATACAACTGCAAGATATCTACAATTCTCTCGGGATCATCCATCATATCTCATGTGCCATATACTACAAGCAAGGTTTTAAAAAAGCGGAAGGCATATGAGGCATTTTTCCATTATGAAATCGAGGCATAAGCTGTGATCCAAAGTGAAAGTTCATAAAAACTAAAATTAATCTTAACTATATTTTTGTGCGATTCTACGAAAGAGTTAACTTTGTTAAAAACATAAATCTATGCCATTTCAAGGCAAATTTCAACATCCAAGTGCCTACATGCACCGGCATGTCACAAAGGAAAATTATATAAATCCTTTCTTGTATTATAAAATAGATGTCAGCACTATTCTCACATTTTGTATTTTAAGAGACTTCTAAAATCTGCAACATCGGCTCATTGCAGGATGTTTTTATGTAAATTAACCAAGATTTTTTCCAGATTAGATTCATAGCTTGTTCAAAACTAACAAGTAGCAACAAATATAGCCCTGCTCTAAAAGTTGATGCAAACAGAAAACACTCAACTATTCAAGCGAAAATATAAAACACAATAAAAAGTGAATATTCAACAATCTTTTCCTAATTTCTTCCTCAAAGAATAAAAACTGAAAATACTTTTCAAAACAAGCGAAACAAACCTCAGAACAACATGCAAAGGTAGTGGGCTGAGGTACCTTGTCGGCAGCATGCCGAGGCACCACGAGAAGGCAACACCAATTACGATGCATCAGGCAAGGATCAGTTGGTGGAAAGCTCTTCTAGATTACTATCTTTGGGCCTGGCATCTCTCTTGTAGTATGGAAGCTTAGTCAATTCATGAGCATGCCTACATATGGGACACAGCTATGATGGTTTTGAGATACGCCAAAGTCGCCCCTGGAAAGGGGCTATTCTTCATAGGTATAACATTACTCAATATTATGGCATAGTGTGATGCAAATTATGCATGGTATCTTGCATATAGGAAGTCAATCATTGGCTTCTGCACTTATCTCGAGGGGTAACCTTGTTATAGGGAGAAGCAAGAAGCAGTTTTTTTAGGCCAAAAAACAGGAGGATACACTCAACGGTGTTCGCTCCAAAATTTATTTATAAGAAAGAAAACGGAGAAGTACAAAGAAAAATAGTAGTTAAAGCATACAATTAAAGGTCTCAATCATCCACCAATCTCACGGAGTGTACCCCAACATTTTCCTTATAGAACCTTTGCCCAGAGAAAAGAAGCGCATTTCTGCCCAGCCACAGGGCCCACAAAATAGCAATAGGTCTAAATAGCTCTCGTCGTGGTCTATTCTTGTTTCCCACCAATGAGCCGCAAAAGGAGGCCAAGTCCGTCGTGCACGTCCAAGCCAAATCCACATCGTCCCAAATCGGATATGTTTTCAGACATTTGAAGAACAGGTGTTCAAGGGACTCAATCGCCTCATCACACAGGAGGCATCTATCAGAGATGGAGCCCAGAAGCCTAGCACAACGGTCTCTCGTCATCAGTCTTTACCTTCTTAACAACCACAAAAAAAATCCAACACGCTCAGGGAGGCCCAGACTCCAAAAGAAAGCGCAATCCCGAAGCAACTCATCCGAGCGCGAAGGGGGCGGTCTGCAAATCGTCCCGAAAGCCAACTTGATCGAAAAGGTGCCCTTGCGCCACCCCAATGGTCCCTTCCCGCAGACGGTCTTCCCACCTCTTTTAAAGAATCCAGCAGTGTTAGAAATTCCTCGAGGCGTTGGTCCGAAAAGTTTGTGGAGAAAGTGGAGAACCAATTACCATCCGACCAGCAAGACGCAGCTAACGCATCCTTATCGGCAACCAAAGCATAAAGGCGAGGGAAACACATGCACAACCCCCCCCCCCCATCCAATCATCAGTCCAGAAGGCAAAGGATTCCCCGTTGCCGAGCATTGTCCTGAACAGCGAGAGATGACGGGTAAAGACCTCCATCATCCCCTTCCAGAACAGCGAGGGAGACCCCATACAAGACTCAGGTAGCGGCAGCGCACCACCTACATCATAAATTTTGCACAGAAGGCTGCAGCACAAATCCTCCCCAGGGCCCCAAACTCTGCTCGCCCACTTCAAAAGCAAGGCCTTATTCATTTCATCTAGCCTCTGGACTCTCAGGCCCCCCGCTTTTTTAGGGAGCATGATCACATCACACTCAACGAGGTGCATCCCACCCGATTCACCATCATGCCTGTCCTATAAGAACCTGCGCATTAGCTTCTCAAGACGATTACGGATTCCCTTCGGCAAGTGACGAGTGGACAAGAAAAATACGGGGATCGAGGATAGTACCGCTTTCAAGAGAACCAGCCGCCCCCCTTGGATAGGATGGCCTGCCCTGGACAAAGGCCGACTGGAACGGAGATATAATAGTCTCCAGAACATGACTGAGCCTCACAGCGAGCACCTTCGCCACAATCAGGTAGAGAGCATTAGATAGAGAAATGGGCCGGAAATCCTCAATGCAATCCGCCGCCGTGAACTTTGGAAGGAGAACGATGAGGGATTTATTTATTCTCTCGAAACCAGCATTACCCACACAAAATTCTGAGACGGCATCCAAAACCTCCTTGCCAACAAGGTCCCAAAAATCCCTGAAAAAGCAACATGGAAGCCATCTGGGCCCGGAGTCCCATCCGCATTCAAGCTCCAAACCGCACACTTCAACTCCTCCAAGGAGACATCCTGCGTCAAATCCGCACACATAGAGGTCGGTAAAGGCATCCAAGCAAGAAGCAATTAGTTGTATCTCTTTCGAGTGTAGAGAGTGAATGCGTAGCAATGACCTAGGCGCAGCAAGATGCCATATATTCAGGTTGTGCTTATTGACAATCACCTTTGATGCAGCACAAAGTCAGCAAATAGGGCTTTATTTATTTATTTTTCGTCGTTAATTAGAGTCTAATTATTAATCGAGTCGTTGCAATTATTTAAATAAAAGAGATTGCATGCGATCTCAAATTAGTGGCCGTTTTTTAATTTGAATTTCAAATTTAAAATTAGAGTCAATCATGATAAATTGAAGATTTGAATTTATTTCAAATCGATTAGTTAGTTGGTTAGAGTCCAAATTCGGATAAGTTGGGATTTGAGTTTTGATTTGTTTCTAGTTTCGTAATCCCATCCCTCCTATATAAAGGGATGGTAATCTATTATTTTAAGGAGTTCAGATGATATGAAAAATTGAGATTTATCTCTCTCTTCTCTCTATTCCTTCTCCCTCGATGCGATCTGCGCGTTTCTCCTTCCTCGAATCTCGTGCAACTGGCGTGCCTTCTCTCCTTCTCCCTTCCAAATTATCCTTCCACCAAATTTCCACCATCAATAATTACTTTTCCGTCGTCGCAAATTCCGATTTGCATCAACCTTCCACCAAACACGATGATGGAGTCAAGACAATGTCATTACTATACACTTGGCAAACAACCCTATCTTTTATGAGAGAACAACACATGCAAAAATTGGTAGCCATTTCACAAGAGACCTCATCCAGTGATGACTTCTGTAGACTTTTTGTGTTCCTTCAACGGACCAGACTACATATATGTTAACCAATACATTCACAAGAGCCTCTTTTGAGCAATGTTGTTGCACGATGAGCATGAAATGTGTTTATGTTGTTAGAATATATGAGAATCGTAACCCTTCCCAGGTTATTTAGTATTTTTTTTCTGATTCATGTGTACTCTCTTGACCCTAGCCTCTTCTTATATAAAGTAAGGTCCGCTGCCAATATATGAATATTTTATTTTCTTCACAATAACATTCTTGGAGAGGTTGGTTTTTTATTATCTTTTGTATGGTGCTTCAGATCACCCTAAAAGGTACTTCCCTTTCACATACTGCCTTACTGAGTCCGAACAAATCTATTCACCTAGCTAACAAGTCTATCTCGTAATTGTTAATCTCTCTCCCAGGCTAAAATATTTTTTTATGAAAGGATAATCTGTGGGACTTGGACGGGATGCTACTCAACCTCCAGACCAATGTTCAAACTAGGTTGAAATTACCCAATGGTTCAAACTTACTGATAGCCACATGTAAGACCAGGGTTCAAGTCCTGAGGGGGGCACCTGTGTGTTTCCCCTAAGACCAGGGTTCAAATCCTGAGGGGGCACCTGTGTGTTTCCCCCTCTTGATTAAAAAAAAGTTGTGTGAACAGCTTAAATGCAAGCGTATATATGACGACTTTAATTGTTATTTCCAGACATCCAGACGATACATGTAATTGGTGGGAGATGAAAGGACAGCGTATATTATTTGATATCCCTTTATTGGCGTTGCTTTTTTCAATATTCTCTATCACTCCCACTTAAACCAATTGTTTGCATCTCTCTGTAGGATGTTTCCTGGAGACCCTACCAAATTTCCAATTCAAGGCGAATTTTGAAGCTTGCCATCTTGGGAAGAGACATCATGCATCTTTACCTCCTCAATTTAATTCTAAAGAGTCCATCTATGTTTTGCCTTAATTTATTGCGATGCATGGAGACCTTGACTAGTCACGTGAGTGATAATCCTCGACTAAGGCTTAGTAATTTTGCTCTACTACTATTAGAATTGTTCATGCTATTTTTATGCAACGCATTATATAGCCATTCTTCTCTTCCAATGACACCTCCCAGTCATCAAACCTCTTGTGTACCTCTAAGCAATTTTAAGTATGGTATTATTATTGCACTCTATCTCATGTCCCCTCGTAAATTCCTAAGGGAAAGGTTTCGTAGAAATTGTTATATTTTAAGACTGAATTTTATATTTGTTAAGAAATAGGAAGCGGAAGCGAAAACATGGAAAAATGATAAAGAACAAGAAGAACAATGGGATTTTAACGTGAAACCTACTCCGTGAGGAGCGGGATGAAACCACGGGAGAAGCCCTCAAAGGGACATATTATGCATTGCACTTTCCCATATGTTACAGGAGGCCTGGGGCTCCTTATATAGCCTCCACAGGGCCTCCAAGTCCCACCACTGGACGATGTGGGACAAAACTGTTGGATGGGGTAAATGGATCCAGGAGGGATCCATTTACCCATCTCCCTCATAAGTGACGCATACATCAAATGTTCCAACACTTCCCCTGAAGCTGGAGCATGCAATGCTCAGCTTGGACAAACAGAAAGAAACTCAACTCAATGCTACAGGACACTACGGACAATATCAACCCAACGCGCACAACTGTTGCTATCGAGGACGTTGCTTCTCATGCCGTGCAGGTGAGGAAGACGAACGGGCTGGAGTGTGAGTCTGTTGAATCTCCTCGTCGGAGAGCATGTGCTCTGAACTGCACCTGTCAGAGTCACTGCAACTGAAATGAGTCTCCTCGTCGGAGTACTCTGGCCCGTCACAATAATGTGGACAACTGCTCCATCTCTGAAAAGGGCCGAACTGAAAAGGTCATGGATGTGCAATCCTCGTTGGAGTCCACGATCGCTGGAGAATGGAGTCTGAAAAGTCTCCTACTCGGAAAACTGGGTCTCTCCCATCTGGCTCAGAGAATGGTACACTACTCTGGTGTCCCTATGATACCACATGAAAACCCTTGCCAACATGGCATAGGGAATGGTCCTCTACTCTAGAGTTTCTATGGCTCACATGAAAACTCTGACCGAAACAACAATAATGGATGGGGACCACGAAACTGAAGATGGCATACATGTGCTCATCTGAAAAGAAGACCGCATACTCGTGTGTGTCTGAAACTGAGTCTCTCACTGGAGAACTTGAAACATGGGCCTCTCAACATGGAGTGCCTCGAACTTGGACTCTAACTTGGACATGTGGCTCTACACAATAGTCCCCCTTTCTCCCATACTGGTCGAAATGACAATTGTTGACCAAGTTGGGAGAAGACAATGAAATTGGAGGAAAATAAAACTATTTAGCCGATCACAAAATCTTCTTCGGCTTTTCAAAACATGAACATCACAAAAAATTTCTTGCGGCTTTTCAATTTTTAAGCCGTCACATTTTTTATGTTGTTTCAAATTTTTTTTACGGCTCCCCTTTTTTTTAATGTGTACGTCTTTTCAAATGTACGCGCCTCTCAGATTTTTTTTGCAATCGCGTACGGACTTTTTTTTCTCTCTTTTTTTGTGTACGCGCTTCTCAGATTTTTTTTAATTCTCGACCCACACAGTTGGGCCCTTAAAAAAACACATTTTTTAATCCCACGCGGGCATGCTGGGCGAAACCCTATTTAGGGTTTCCCCTTTCTTCTTCAAGGCATGAATTCCGCCGCCCCCTCAAGGGGTTACTTCTTTTCCCGCTGCCGCCGATGGTGAGATACGACCTGGAGATCGGGCTGGAGGAGGGCGAGTAGAGGAGGAGAGCTCACGTGTGAAGGTTGCGAGGTAAGGAGATGATGATGGTTCATCGATGGATCGACGTGACTGGAGATGGGGGGGCTTGAAGCCGCAAGAGGCGATTTCGTATCGCCTGGAGAACTGAAGGGGCTCGCGCGGAGCGTAGAAGATGTGGCGTCGCACTGGGATCGTCGTCGCTAAGGCTCGATGCAGACTGGGGAGTGCCGCCTGTGGGAATAGGGCGTTACGCGTGAGGGTTCTGCGCCTGGAGGCCTGGCCGTGTGGGCGATCTTGCACCAAGAGAGGGAGAGAATCGCCCGGAGGAAGGAGGATCGTCGCTGGAGGGATTTCACTGCGCTGGAGATAAAGGTTGAGATCCCACCTGTATGTAGGGTCGCCCAGGACTTGCGAGATGTGGAGCCCTTGCGGCTCCTTTGTTGATGGAGAGAAGATGAACGCCCTGGAACCCTGGATGATGGCACAAGGATGATGCGCCATCTTGGATCCCGCCGACTGCTTCGCGTACACAACAGCAGGATGGATGCTCATGCCTGGACCCCTAGGGTTTCAGGGAACCCTAATCCTCAAATCTAGACCTTAATCTTTGAACAGAAACTTGAATGATACATCAATCTTTAAGAACTCCAAAACTCGAATCTCGAATACAAAAATAACGAATATAAAACTCCTCGAGAATCGACCCACTCTGATACCATGTTAAGAAATAGGAAGCGGAAGCGAAAACATGGAAAAATGATAAAGAACAAGAAGAACAGTGGGATTTTAACGTGGAACCCTACTCCGTGAGGAGCGGGATGAAACCACGGGGGAAGCCCTCAAAGGGGCATATTATGCATTGCACTTTCTCATTTGTTGCATGAGGCTTGGGACTCCTTATATAGCCTCCACAGGGCTTCCAAGTCCTACCAATGGACGATGTGGGACAAAATTGTTAGATGTGGTAGGGATCCATTTACCCATCAGTGTATCGTATTATATGCAGATTCCTAGACGCTCACTAGTTTGTCAAAATTCATCCCACTAGTCTCGTATTGTATGAATCAACAAGTTCCCTTTGATAACGAGAGTTTCTTTACTTCTGGGGGATTTGATACAGCTTGATCCACCTACCATGAAGGTTTACCATCACAAACATTAGGAGCCTCATGTATCCCAATGCCTGTGGTTTCTATGATATGCAAGTTGATGACCATGACTCCTCTCATACAATAATTTTCCTTCAACGCTAACATATACTATTTTACAAAATATGATTTAAAGATCTTGCAAGATCCATGATGGAAGCATGTAATGGATGAGTCCCCTAATCAAATACCCCGAGTATTATGATGCCAAAATAGGAAAAGTACTTACTTTTCCTATCATTACAAATGTATTAGTCCCTTAATAAATTAAATAAATTACATGAAAATCCTTTCCTAGTTCTTGCCCCAAATAGTGAGAAAATAATTCTTTGGAGGGTCGGTCAATTTTCAAGTATGCAGCAAGCACATGAGCAATATCACTTACTTCTTAATCAAAAAGATCAAGTTAAATTGCCATTATATAATGCCCAATCACATGGTTTCAAACTGTATATATACCCTACTCTTCCCAACCTTCCCAAATCACTTCTTCGCCAAGAAATTTATTTCTCACCAACATGAACAAATATACTCCTTCCGCAGAGGAAGACTTTCATCTTCAATTTTGTGTTATATTTGAAGGATTAATTCCTACATAATGCAAGGTTCTTAAGTCATGTGCTGTACCTCCTGGATTTGATGTTGCCATTTAGCACTCTCCTCGAAAAGGTACAGCATGTTTCTCTCAACATGACTAACATTTACAATCAACAATGGATTTCGTATAATCTAGGCATAAGCTATGATGATGATATCAAGCACATCAACAGAGTTGTTTATCTATTAGACTATTACTATAACCACAAGAAGCCGATCAATCTAAACCTTATTTCTAGATAAGTTGATGATATTTCTCACAGGATGACCAATCTATATTTTGGCAGCAAACACAATGTGAAAGAAGAAAAACGAAGAAGAAATCGACAATGACGAAGCAAATCGACAATGAGGAAGCCTTATCAATTTCATTTAGAGCTTTTAGTTTATATATTAGCTGTAATAATAATATATTTTGGACTACTATAATTGTCATCGATTCATGTTGATTTTTTAATTCGTTTTAGTCGGTTTGTAATAATGGACCCACTGTGTCATCAGACTATGGTTTATTTTGTTTGCCACCCTTCACTTTTTAAAATAAATCTCTAATTTTGCCGTTCCAAATTTTGTGGCTATCTTTACAACAATCGGAATCTTTTTAGCTTTTTGCTAACAACAAAAAGTGGGAGAAAGCATGTGAGTGAAACTCTGTAAATATACGTTGCACGATGTGAATGAAAAATAGTTACACAAAACATGAAGGAATTTTAAAAAAGAATAAAAATAGGGGAAGCATATGAAAGAAAATATTAATGTAAGGAGGATCACACTCCTAATAACCGTACTTAAAAATAATTTATTTTATCTTAAAATGGGCAGATTGCTATCGTGTTGTTTTGTTAATGTAAAATTAAAATTGCTTGTATTTGAGGTTATTACCATAAAAATAAAGGACAAGGAAACTTCTAGGCAAGGACAAGATTATTTGTAACAAGTAACAACTCAAATACACTTATTCAAAAGGACAAGATAATTGTATAGGTTGTTTCCATTTAATTTTTATGTTTGAAACCATCCATTTGTTGAGGAGAACAATGGAGGTTTATAGAGCTAAAAGAAAAAAATCTCCATATGATTTTTATTGATTTGGAGAAGGCTTATGATTCTATCTCACGTGAGATATTGTGGAGAGTTTTAAAGAAGAGACAAGTACATGTCCTACACATTAACCTCATAAAAGATATGTATGATAGGGCTTTATCTTGTGTAAGGATCCATTCTGAAAACTGATTATTTTGACATCAACATTGGTTTACATCAAGGTTCAACTTTGAGTCCATTTCTTTTTACTTTGATTATGGACGAGTTGACAAGTCATATTCAGGATGAGATACCTTGGTGTATGTTATTCGCAGATAATATTGTATTGATTGATGAGACTATACACGGAGTGAATGGGAAGCTTGAGGTCTGGAAACATACATTGGAGACTAAAGGATTTCGTAGAGGTAGGGCTAAGACTGAATATATAGAGTGCACTTTTGATGGAAGCAATGATGAAGGAATCGAGGTGAAGATTGGTGATGATAACATTCAGAAGAGAGATTCTTTTAGATACCTGGGATCTATTTTGCAACATGACAGGGAAATTGATGGAGATGTCGCCAATAGAATAAATACATGCTTGCTAAAGTGGAGAGGAATCTCTGTTGTTCTCTGCAATAAGAAAATTCATTTGAAAATCAAAGGAAAGTTCTACAAAGCAGCAATGAGACATGCTATACTCTATAGATCTGAATATTGGCCTGTGAACCGTAGACATGTGCAGAGAATGGCAGTAGCAGAAATGAAAATGCTAAGGTAGATGTTTGAACACACATGTAAAGATCGGATTTGAAATGATGCAATCAGAATGAAAATTGGTGTAGCTCTGATCGAGGATAACAACAACAACAACAAAATCTTTTCCCACAATTAAGTAGGGTCGGCTACATGGATTCTTCACCTCCATTCAGATTTACCTTGGGTCAATCTCGGGCTTATATCCAAAAAACTAAGATCCCTTCGTATAGTCTCTTTTTAACCCTTCTTGGGTCGTCCCTCGCCCTCTCTTAATCGGCTCAACATAGTAACACTCGCATCCTCTAACTGATGCATCAGCTGACCTTCTTTGCAAATGACCAAACCATCTTAAGCAGTTTTCTCGCATCTTATCCTCGATCAGAGCTACACCAACTTTCTTTCTGATTGTATCATTCTGGATCCGATCTTTACGTATGTGTCCACACACATGTCAATGCTTCACATGCCAACATTCCGATCCATAGAGTATAGCAAGTCTCACGACTGCTTTGTAAAACTTTTCTTTAATTTTTAAAAGAATTTTCTTATCATAGAGAACAACAGAGGCTTCTCTCCACTTTAGTTAGCCTGCATTTATTCTATTAGTAACATCTCCATCAATTTCCCTATCATGTTGCAAAATAGATCCCAGATATCTAAAAGAATCTCTCTTCCGAATGTTATTGTCACTGATCTTCACCTCGATTCCTTCACAATTGCTTCCATCAAAGATGCACTCCATATATTCCGTCTTAGAACTACTTATACGGAATCCTTTAATCTCCAATGCATGTCTCCAAACTTTAAACTTCTCATTTACTCCATCTCTAGTCTCAACAATTAACACAATATCATCAACAAATAACATAAACCAAGGTAACTTATCCTGAATGTGACTTGTCACCTCGTCCATAATCAAAGTAAAAAGAAATGGATTCAAAGCTGGACCTTGATGTAAACCAATGTTGATGTCAAAATAGTCAGTCTTCCCAAACGGCATCCAAACACAGGACAAAGCCCTACCATAATTCTTTATAAGATTGATGTATAGGACATGTGCTTGTCTCTTCTCAAAAACTCTCCACAATATCTCTCGTGGGACAAAATCATAAGCCTTCTCCAAATCAATAAAGATCATGTGGAGGTTCTTCCTTTTAGCTCTATAAATTTCCATTTTTCTCCTCAGCAAATGGATGGCTTCGATAGTTGAGCGACCTGGCATGAATCCGAATTGATTTTCTTTTACATTGGAAACTTGACTCAACCTTCTTTCAATCACGCGTTCCCAAAATTTCATAGTGTAACTCATCAGCTTGACACCTATGTAATTTGAACAATTTTGAATGTCTCCTTTGTTCTTATAAAGAGGCACCACGATACTCTCCCAATCTTCAGCATTTTCTTGCTTCGCCAAATAACATTGAATAGATTCGTAAGACAAGTCTAACCACGCTCGCCTAAAACTCTCCATACTTCTACAGAGATGTCATCCGGTCCTACACCTTTCCCTGGCCTCATAATCTTCAAAGCTTAGCCTCCTCTACTTCCTTTCTTTGTATTCTTCTATAGCCTGCACGATTCCAAGTAACTTTCACTACTAGCTAGATCACCCAAAGTGATCCCTTTATTTCCTTTCCCAATGAAAAGTTTATGGAAGTTATGTTCCCATCTAGTCTATATATCCTTCTGAGTAACAAGTACATGACCTTCCTCGTCCTTAATGCATCTCACTTGAGAAAGAACTTGTCTTTCTTTCTCTTGCTTTGGCCAACCTGAATATATTCTTCTGTCCCTCCTTAGAGTCAAGATTTTATACAAAACTTCATAAACTTTTGACTTAGTTTCGCTTACAGCTTTCTTTGCTTCCTTCTTCGCTATTTGGTAGTTTGTGACAGTTTCCTTTGTTCTATCCTTAGACATAGCTTTAAAGTATGCTCTTTTAATTTTTAGCTTCTCTTACATCCCTTCACTCCACCACTAAGCCTCCTTTTGACCTGGAGTTCCTTCCTTTGACTCGTCTAGCATCTCTTTGGCTACCTTTTGGATACAAGATGCTACTGCCTCCCACATCTCGTTTGCACTTCCGATATAATCCCAAGATAAGTCTTCTAAAACCTTCTCCCCGGCTCTCGATTGCTTCAGTGGAAGATTTCACCATCTAGTTCTAGTGATCTTAGGAAACCTCATTTTCTTTACCAGACTTTTTATTTGCACATCCAAGATTTACAAGCGATGTTGGGTTGTCAAACTCTCTCTCGGGATTACTTTGCAGTATTTACAAGACAACTGATCTCTTCTCCTCAATGTAAAGTAATCTATCTATGTTAGTGTGTTCTAGGTGGACCACTTTTATAAGTAATTAAATGCACTTCCCTCTCCTTGAAGAGAGTGTTTGCTATGAAAAGATCATATCAACAACAACAACAAAGCCTTTTCCCACAATTAAGTAGGGTCGGCTACATGGATTCTTCGCCTCCATTCAGATCTATCTTGGGTCAATCCCGGGCTTATATCCACAAAATTAAGATCCCTTCGTATGTTCTCTTTCCAACACTTCTTGGGTCGTCATCGCCCTCTCTTAGCCGGCTCAACATCCCAACACTCGCATCTCCTAACTGGTGCATCAGTTGATCTTCTTTGCAAATGTCCAAACCATCTTAAGCGGTTCTCGCATCTTATCCTCGATCGGAGCTACACTAACTTTCTTTCTGATTGCATCATCCTGAATCCGATCCTTACATGTGTGTCCACATATCCACCTTAGCATTTTTGTTTCTGCTACATTTATTCTCTGCATATGTTTATGGTTCACAGGCCAACATTCAGATCCATAAAGCATAGCAGGTCTCACGGCTGCTTTGTAAAACTTTCCTTTAATTTTTAAAGGAATTTTCTTATCACAGAGAACAACAGAGGCTCTTCTCCACTTTAGCCAGTCTGCATTTATTCTATTAGTAACATCTCCATCAATTTCCCCATCAGGTGCAGAATAGATCCCATATATCTAAAGAAGTCTCTCTTCTTAATGTTATCGTCACCAATCTTCACATTGATTCCTTCATCATTGCTTCCATTAAAGGTGCACTCCATATATTCTGTCTTAGCCCTACTTATACGAAATCCTTTAGTCTCCAACTCATATCTCCAGACCTCAAGCTTCTCATTTACTCCATCTCTAATCTCGTCAATTAACACAAAATCGTCATCAAATAACATACACCAAGGTAACTCATCCTGAATGTGACTTGTCAACTGGTCCATAATCAAAGCAAAAAGAAATGAACTCAAAGCAGAACCTTCATGTAAACCAATGTTGATGTCAAAATATCCAATCTTCCCAGACGGGGTCCTTACACAAGATAAAGCCCTATCATACATGTCCTTTTATGAGGTTAATGTATAGGACATATACTTGTCTCTTCTCCAAAACTCTCCACAATATCTCTTGTGGGACAGAATTATAAACCCTCTTCCAAATCAATAAAGATCATATGGAGGTTCTTCCTTTTAGCTCTATAAATCTCCATTATTCTCCTCAGCAAATAGATGGCTTCAATCGTTGAGCGACCTGGCATGAATCCGAATTAATTTTCTTTTACCTTGGAAATTTGCCTCAACCTTCTTTCGATCGTACGTACCCAAATTTTCATTGTGTGACTCAACAGCTTGATACCTCTATAATTTGAATAATTTTGAATGTCTCCTTTATTCTTATAAAGAGGCACCATGATACTCCTCCAATCTTTAGGCATTTTCTTACTTCGTCAAATAACATTGAATAGATTCGTAAGCCAAGTCAAACCACGCTCACCTAAAACTCTCCATACTTCTACAGGGATGTCATCCGGTCCTATACCTTTCCCGAGTCTCATAACCTTCAAAGTCTCATCTACTTTCTTTCTTTGTATATCCGTCTATAGCTTGCACGATTCAAGTAACTTTCACTACTAGATAGATATCCAAAGTGATCTCTCTATTTCCTTCCCCGATGAAAAGTTTATGGAAGTACTGCTCCCATCTAGTCTTTATATCCTTCTGAGTAACAAGCACATGACCTTCCTCGTCCTTAATGCATCTCACTTAATGCTTTTGACTTAGCTTCGCTTACAGCCTTCTTTGCGTCCTTTTTCGCTATTTTGTAGTTTGTGACAGTTTCCTCTGTTCTATCCTTAGACATAGCTTTAAAGCAAGCTCTTTTTATTTTAGCTTCTCTTGCACCCCTTCACTCCACTGCCAAGCCTCCTTTTGACCTGGAGCTCCTCCCTTAGACTCGCCTAGCATCTCTTTGGCTACCTTTCGGATACAAGATGCTACTGCCTCCCACATCTCGTTTACACTACCGCTACAATCCCAAGATAAGTCTTCTAAAACCTTCTCCCTGACGCTCGCTTGCTTCAGTGGAAGATTCCACCATCTAGTTCTAGTTATCTTAGAAGCCCTCCTTTTCTTTACCAGCTTTTTCATTTGTACATCCAAGACTAACAAGCGATGTTGGGTTGTCAAACTCTCTCATGGGATTACTTTGCAATCTTTACAACACAATCGATCTCTTCTCCTCAACGCAAAGTAATCTATCTGTGTTCTAGTTGGCCCACTCTTATAAGTAATTAAATGTTCCTCCCTCTTCTTGAAGAGAGTATTTGCTATGAAAAGATCATATGCCGTTACAAAATCCAAGATGGCTTTTCCCTCTTCATTTCTATCTCCAAAACCATGTCCTTCATGACCACTAGCATACCCTGAAGCATCTTTTCCCACATGTCCATTAAGATCTCCACCGATGCAAATCATCTCTCTTTGTGGGATTCCTTATAGACTCTTATCCAAATCCTCCCAAAAAACTTGTTTAGTCTTTTCATCTAAACCAATTTGCGATGCATAAATTGAGACGACATTCAGAATTTCCTCTTCAAGCACCAATTTTAGCAAAATAATTCGATCCCCGAATCTTTTCACCTCAACCACACAATCCTTCAAATCCTTATGAACCACTCCAACACTGTTTCTACCCTTATCTTTACCTGAATACCAAAGTTTAAAGTCTGTCTTCTCTATCTCCCTTGTTTTCTCTCCAACCCATTTAGTCTTTTGAAGACATAGTATATGAATCTTCCTTCTTTCCATCGTATCCACAATCTCCATCAACTTTCCAGCTAAAGTGTCAATATTACAACTACCAATCCGCAACTTCCGTGGCAAACTCTTTTGGACTAACTTCTTTACTCGCATGCGTCCATTATGCGAGAACCCTTGTAAATTTTGGACTGCATTCGGACAGTGATGCAGCGGAACTAGCTTGATTACCCGCATGCGTTCCTCATGTGAGAACCCTTGCAAATTTTGAACTACATCCAGGCTGTGATGTAGCGGCCCTTGCCAATTTTTTATCGCATTCGGGCGATGCAACACGTCGTAAGTAGGGTTCCGATCGAGGATAAGATGCGAGAAAATCGCTTAAGGTGGCCGGCTAAGAGAGGGTGAGAAAGGCCCAAGAAGTATTGAAATGAGACTATATGAAGGGATCTTAGTTTTTTGGATCTAAGCCCGAGAATGACCTAAGATAGATCCGAATGGATGCAAAGAATCCATGTAACTGACTCTACTTAATGTGAGAAAAGGCTTTGTTATTGTTGTAGTAAAATATAAAACAAACTAAAAACTAGAAATCATATAAGGATAAAAAGAAAAAAGACAAAACTCTTGGGCAGATTATGAAAAAAGACAACATTGTTGAAGATTTAAATAGTATTCCATTTTTATTATTTAAACGTAGAATGTAGAAGAGCCCCTCTCCAATAAGTGGGAACGTCACTCCCCGTGAGAGAGAGGGAGAGAGTTTTAATTGGAAGGGAAAGGCATACTAAGATAGCCAGAGAAGGAGGTATGGGATGAGACCAAGGTGGATGTGTCACCATAAAAGCATGGTTTAAAAAAATGCACCTCGAGACGCAAAGGTGCTGGAGGAGAACGAGACAGTGAGAAAACGCCCTGAGGCGACCTCCCCGGACCCTTGGTTGAGGCGTACACCTCAGATGCCTGAGGTGGTCGAGGCGGGCGACGAGGCGGTATGAGGCGCTAAGCGAGACGTTGGGGGCCTTTTCAAGTATTTTTTAAAGAAAATAATTAATCATATTCATATTTTCATATGTTTATAAAGGTCTAGTTGTTGAGTATTTATTTATACAAGATGAATGCTTAAGTTTGATCACTTTCATATTCATATTTACCATTAACATGTCTAATTATTTCAGTGAACTCTTGCTATTACACCCTTAAATATAGAAGAAACTACGTGTGAATTCGAATACCCATATAAGAAAAAAATTTGGGACAAGGGTGCTGCCCCCTGCAACCCCTGCAAGGAGGGGTCAACCTGGACACACCCTATCCCCCCCAAGCTTGTTGACCGGACAGCGAGACTCCTATACTGGTAGGGTATGCTGGCACATGGAGGACATCAAACCATTCTTCATCTGAGTTTAGTAGAACAAATGATTAGGATTCAAATAATATGATTCATATCAACAACTTGGATATCTATAATAACAACTATAGTCAATCCTTTTTTGATAAATATTTTAGTGATAGTTATAGCCAATGATTTATTTTGACTGGGTAGAAATTTAGTAAAAAAGTTTATGGCATTACTTCCATAAACTTTTCATTGGATATAAAGACTAGATGGGAGCAGTACTTCCATAAACTTTTCATTGGGGAAGGAAATAGAGATATCACTTTGGTGATCTAGCTTGTAGTGAAAGTTACTTGAATCGTGCATGCTATAGACGGATACAAAGAAAGGAATTAGAGGAGGCTTTGAAGGTTATGAGACCCGGAAAAGATGTAGGACCGGATGACATCCCTATAGAAGTATGGAGAGTTTTCGGTGAGTGTGGTTTGACTTGGCTTACGAATCTATTCAATGTTATTTGGCGAAGCAAGAAAATGCCTGAAGATTGGAGGAGTATCGTGGTGCCTCTTTATAAGAATAATTCAAATTATAGAGGTATCAAGCTGATGTGTCACACTATGAAAATTTGGGAACGTGTGATCGAAAGAAGGTTGAGGTAAATTTCCAATGTAAAAAAAATCAATTCGGATTCATGCAAGGTCGCTCAACGACTAAAGCCATCCATTTGTTGAGGAGAATAATGGAGATTTATAGAGCTAAAAGGAAGAACCTTCACATGATCTTTATTGATTTGGAGAAGGCTTATGATTCTGTCCCACGAGAGTTATTGTGGAGAGTGTTGGAGAAGAGATAAATACCTGCCCTATACATTAACTTCATAAAGGACATGTATGATAGGGCTTTATCTTGTGTAAGGACCCCATCTGCGAAGACTGGATATTTTGACATCAACATTGGTTTACATCAAGGTTCTGCTTTGAGTCCATTTCTTTTTACTTTGATCATGGACGAGTTGACCAGTCACATTCAGGATGAGTTACCTTGGTGTATGTTATTTGCTGATGATATTGTGTTAATTGACGAGACTAGAGATGGAGTAAATGAGAAGCTTGAGGTCTGGAGACATGAGTTGGAGACTAAAGGATTTCGTATAAGTAGGGCTAAGACAGAATATATGGAGTGCACCTTTGATGGAAGCAATGGTGAAGGAATCGATGTGAGGATTGGTGACGATAACATTCAGAAGAGAGATTCCTTTAGATATCTAGGATCTATTCTGCAACATGATGGGGAAATTGTTGGAAATGTTACTAATAGAATAAACGCAGGCTGGCTAAAGTGGAGAGGAGCCTCTGTTGTTCTCTGTGATAAGAAAATCCCTTTAAAGATTAAAGGAAAGTTTTACACAGCAACCGTGAGACCTGTTATGCTTTATGGATCTGAATGTTGGCCTGTAAACCATAGACATGTGCAGAGAATGAATGTAGCAGAAATGAAAATGCTAAGGTGGATGTGTGGACACACACGTAAAGATCGGACTCGGAATGATGCCATCAGAAAGAAAGTTGGTGTAACTCCGATCGAGGATAAGATGCGAGAAAATCGCTTAAGATGGTTTGGACATTTGCAAAGAAGATCAATTGATGCACCAGTTAGGAGATGCGAGTGTTGGGATGTTGAGCCGGCTAAGAGAGGGCAAGGACAGCCCAAGAAGTGTTGGAAAGAGACCATACGAAGGGATCTTAGTTTTGTGGATATAAGCCCGGGATTGGCCCAAGATAGATCTGAATTTGAGGCGAAGAATCCATGTAGCCGACCCTACTTAATTGTGGGAAAAGGCTTTGTTGTTGTTGTTTATGGCATTAACATATCTTTTTTTCATGTTCTTATCTTTATAATATCGTCATATATTACATTGTTGCATACTATATGTTTGTCTGATTATATTATTTCACCAACAAATATATTTATTATATATTTTATAATTATTTTTCTATACAAACTGAGGCTCACACCTCGACCGCCTCGAGGCTACGCCCCGCCTCGCTTCCAGGGAAAACGCCTTGTTTTGCCTTTCATTTTTTCAAACCTTGCATAAGAGGATCCACCACATAATTAGGATCATCTTAGTTCCTAAAAGAATTAATAGCATACAAATACACACTTACATACAAGAGTGAGATCTATTTAACACATCAATACACATTGTATCACACATATCATTGTTGTCAATGATGATTATGCTAACTGTTGAGAGGTATAAAAAGGAATCCTAAAATGTTTTGATACAAAAATTAGTTGCACGCCTAAAATTTAATACTAGAATTAGCTGCAACACAGCTTTACATGGCAAAAACAAGCAACAAATCAAATAACATGGATGACATTGATAATAGGAAAAAATTTGTAATGAAATTATTCAATTTTTATCGATATGACATGATATGATGATATATCATCGATATATTATGAGATATCATTCAACATACAGGAAAAGGATATACTGCTTAATAGTAATACTCCTCATAGTTAATACTTGCTATGTCATCGACAGGGATGCAAAAAATGGCTTAAATGATTGTTTAAATGTATGCGGTCTTCGACTGCACCGACTAATCAAAGTCAAGCTCATAAGCGGTTGAGCCGCATAAACGGTGTTAAACGGCCGCATAAATGGCCTTAAACATTCGTTTAAACAGTTCAATTGCAGACTTTTGTGTTACATGCGACTTTTTGTATTCATGCTATGAATTGTAATTGTTTATGTTATTTATTTTGACATTTGGATATGGATTCTAGTTGTTTATGTTATCTGTTTTGATTTTTGGACAATATTTGATTTATATTGAGAACCCGTGATTACATTTTTAAATTTATTTATACTTTTTTATAAATTATAAATATGCAATATTTTTTATTAATTAAAAAAAATGTAAAAATGCATAACCCATTTAATTTCTATTCAAACTCCCGCATATCGTTTAATCAATAATCAGTGACCCGCCGACTGAATATCGACTACCGCTTCTTGCAACATTGGCCATCGATAATCGATGATATATCACGATATTTAAATCCTTGGAATGGGAAGTCTCGCACCTAAGAAATGAGGAGTCACGTAGAGCGGGAAATCTCACATGATTCAGGGGAGGAGTACTAATATACTAATAAATGGTAGGAGTACTTCAAAATAGTAATTAGTAGCACTTATATAGCTTTAGAAAAGACTGGTATGGCTTTCACAATGTAGTTGACCACACTAAGGGACGGTCAGGACATTAAGCGAAATCATTTGAGAAATTAGTACTGTATGGTATTGAGCTGTCTTAAGTGAAAGAGGCCTAGAGTGCAATCGAGACGGTTGGTCATCCATGCAAGTCCTATGCGGGCACACTGCATTTAGAGTTTGGATAAACTAGCGAATGTGATGGGACAACTTTGCCACTTTCTTGGCATAACTGATTCCTCAAAAGGCATGACTCTTGAGCCTGCAGAGGGGGAAATCACTTGAACATCATGACTCGTCACAAAAATCGAACAAAAGAAAATCCCACTGCATCAAACAAGTCCTCTTATCCACTGCACCTAACTAGCCTTCAGCCTGCAGATTAAGATTGTGACCAAGAGGACTTCCGATTACAGAAAAGGAAGGTGTACATCCTTCGCCCTAACTAAGTCATCGGAACCTTCATACTCGCATTCCACCTACTATGTTTCTTCTCAGTGTCGACAGACCCGCCCCGTTACCTACAACTAGACAACAATCCTCAAACCGGCTCTCGTGCAAACTTCTCCCTGACTCAACAATCACCCATCACGAAATGTGGTGACCATGAAGTGTGGAGGGATATCCTATATGAACTAAAAATACGAGGCGGAGTCGGCTGCAGAACCATACAGAGAGGTGAGTTTAAAAAAAGGCAAAAAAAATCAATCTAGTTCCCTTATCATCCTACTCCTCCGGCACTCCTTCTGGGAGATAAGGACTGAAGTGAGAGATCTTCGTCTTCCCTTGATTCGTGCCTCCTCGAAAAATCATCACGTCATATTTGGGGGATTCTCATAAATCATCAGATCGTCAGCGAATATGAGAAGAGATGGGAGGAGGAGGAGGGTTACCGGGACACCAGCTCCGGCCGGTGGAAGGGTCCTTGTCGGCGAGGAAGAGGATGAAGGTCTTAGCATTGGCGGACGTCAGAGAGGAGAGAGCGCCCTCGAATTCGGGGATGGTCGCGTCGATCGTCCTCAGAGGCATCCTCTTCTCTGTAATCGCCGCCCTCCGTGGAGAAAGGAGTGTTCTTGTGTAGGTACGAATCTGTTGATTAATTGGTTTCTTCTTAATGGGTGTGAATCCTCCTCACAGTTTACTATTCACAGGGGTACCCCTGCCCAACCCAACCCTTCCCAAACCTGCAACTAAACAGCCCTTAAGCATGTAGGATCTATCGGTCAGTCTTCACTTAGAGTGCATTTGTTTGGTGGGTTACTGGGTTTTTCGGGGGTTATCCACCCCTTTTATTTTAATGTATTTGGTTGGTGGGTTAAGGGTTGGAAGGGTTTGTGTGATGTGATTGTATTGGAATTTGAAAAAGTTGATAGTTATTATGATATGATTGTATTGAAATTTGAAAAAGTAGGTGGTTGTTGTGATGTGATTGTACATCTTCACAATGTAAAGTTAAATATGTATAATACTCTATGATTAGCTGGCATTTTATAGTGACGAGAAGGAAAAAGACTATTCTTAAATGCATGAGGTTATAAATCCTTCTATGCAATTTGGGTCGCAAAAGGCCCAACAACAACAACATGCACAGATTTGTATCGGATTTTAAAAAAATCAGATCAATCAAGGTTTTAAAAACTGAATCGAATCATACGGTTCAACTGGCAAAACCAAGAATCGCAAGAAAAATGGTTGGATCACTCGATTTTTACTCAAAACCCTATTAGACTTTTTGTTCCGGTTGAACCAATTGAATCAAACATGTATTTTTTTATAAAAAAAATAATTTTATTTATATAATAAAATAGAGATTTTCAAAAACTAATCATAATCTAGTTTCATTCTGTCCATAATATAGTACATCTTTATCTCTTTTCCTTCAGCATGTGCCAATGATTCAATATCGCTTCTTTATTCCTATCTTACAAGCATTTCCTCTCTCTTCTCACGTTATGTATGAGGTTTTCCCCTTCCAACCGCAACAACCGCTGCTTATGCGTAAATAGGTAGGGTGGAGCATTGGGTCAGGTCAAATCCCCAAAAGCCCAGGCTCGGCCCGAACATGATGTAAAAATGGGTCTGGCCGGAGTCTTCATATTACAAAAATATTACACTCAGGTTATAAGCTACCATCTTTTAATTATTTATATTCTAACAAACTTTACCATCTTTTAATTGTTTATACTATGATAAACTTTTGCCATATGCTATTACTAAATTAAATTCCATCATGATTCGATCATATGGAAAAGAATTTTGCAAAATCTTTCTAGATTTCAACAATCCGCGCACAATAATCCACACGTAAATCATATTAGAACAAATTTGGGGGACATAAATTTATAATCACAATACATCCAATATTTCCTTCATCTATGAAAAGGAATATTATATCATAACAATACATCCAATATTCATGTATTATGTATGAATCATATCGTAACAATAATTTCGAATTAAAGTGCAACGTCATGGAACCAAAATGGGTGCGGGTTGAGCCCGGCCCCAACCCGAGCCCGCTCATGCAGGCCTTGGGTCGTGCCGAGTCCTCAATTTGTTAAAAAAGCAGGCCTTGTCCCAACCCAAGCCCCATACAAAATTGATGGGCTCAGACCGGGTTTTCCCGGGTTAGGTTGGGTCAAGCCCAATGCTCCACCTTATAAATATATTTTCATAGTCACATTAAGAAAAGAAGCAAATTAATGACACTTTTCATATTTTAGCATTTGAATAGTTTTAAAATAGTTAGCTTTGTATGCATGTATTTATATGAATTTGACAAATATATTTGTTATATATTTTTGAATTTTTCTAATAACATGGATACACTTAACTTTTTAGCAATTACACTTGTGCCCTTAAATATTAAAAAAACTCAATAGTGACCTTATATTGGTATAATATCGAGTCATAAGTGCACTAATAAAATGTCACTATTATGAGTTTTATAAAAATATAGAGTTAGACATGTAATTGTAAAAAAATATGGGTATAAGTGTTATTGAAAATAGTGGGAAAGACACAAGTATAAAAATCCTTTAAATATGGTTTTTATTAGTTGTGTCATCCTAAGATATGCAATATTAGTTATGTCATCCTTTTTTTAATATTAGTTGTGCCCCTGACTTCTTCCATACTTAATACTTGTGCTCTTCTGTTCATCTGACCGTCAGTGAGTCGAACTATAGCATGGTTTATTCAAACCATGGTGTAGTTAAGAGGGGCATAATAGGAAAAACCACACCTCCTCCTCTAGCCCATCCTCCCCCTCTATGGGATTATTTGTTACAACAGAGGATTTGCTTAGCAGTTGTAACTGATGGGTTAATCGATCCAAGAAAATTTCTCAAAAAATAGGGGTAAATAATATTCATGATCGAAATGGATGCTTTATTTGTGGAGTATAAATTTTTTGAAGATTTAGTTACAGATAGAGGTGTAGTTAGGAAAGATAACATAAAGAGGAAGAAGAAGACCAAGAATGGAGGAAGAAGAATAAGAAGGGAGCTAAAGGAGAGGAGGAGATGGATCGATCCGATCCTCCTCCATTGTCTTCAAATGGACAATGCTCAGCAAATCGATGATTAAGGGTGATAGGTCTATCTAGCCCCTTCACCACCGGTCTCTCTTCTCCTTGTAATAGAGGGTGGAGTTGCTCCTCCTCCCTCGTCTTCAGGTGGACGATGCTGGGAAAATCGAGGATCAAGGGTTCTATGTCTATCCAACCCCTTCCATTGATCTCCCTCCTTCTAATAGTGGAGGATGGAGGTCCTCCTCCCTCGCCTTTAGGTGGAAGATGCGGGGTAAACTGAGGCTCGGAGATGGTGGGACCACCCCCTTCCACCGACCCTTAACAGAGGATGGAGCTCCTCCTCCTCCTCCGTCATCTTCAGGTGGATGGTGCTGGGAAAACTAAGGCTAAATGATGATGGGTCTACTAGACTCCTCTCCCTCCAATCCCTTCCATTGACCTCCCTTCTCCCACCCCTTATCCCAATCCCATCCCCCCATCCCCTTCATCGTCTTCCTTCCTCCCCCGCCTCCCTCATCACCATGTAGCTCGAGTCGTGGCATAGCAAGGGCCAAGAACCGACAAAAGGAGGAGACCCCAAGGAACTAGGAGGAGGTAGCCTTCGTATATGGTTGGTGAGGTTGCAGGGGAGGAGGTGGAAACAATAGAGGAGGAAGAAGCGATGATAGAGGAGGTGGCTGGAGGAGGAGGAGAGGGTGCCCGAGCAGGGGAGACAGAGGAGGGAGGTAGAGGATGCGGATGGACCCTGGTGACACCATCTATTCAATCTAACAACCCTTGTATCTCAAAAGTTAACGTTTGTTTGGGATGTGAATTGACGACAACTAACTTGAGGTGTGATGAATCTGCGATTCATCACTCTAAAAATTGAAAATAGAGCTTTGTTCCCGAGTAATTAGAGGCATATTTCTACTTATATCGCATAATTAGCATTCATGCATACATTGATAATATCTGCATTTTAGTATTCATATTTGCATAAAATAAGAAGCTAATTTCACTTGTAAATATTCACCTGTATATTAGATAAAATACCCTATTTGTATATATTTTATACTAACTCTAAATCCAATAAAATCAACTCCATAGTATATATATTACTAACATTAATAAAGAAAAAATATCAAAAAAAATATATATTAACTTGTAAAATCGACCAATAAAACCCCAATCCAAGTTTGAAACCATGAACCTTAAAATGCACATATCTCTCTCATATAGTGTCCGATTGAGGTCTACTCACTTTTAAAGTAATATACTTTCAAAGACCTTCGAAACAAGATCAATTTCATTAAAATCGGAGCTCGTATGCAAAACTTGGGTTTTGGGCCCCTTTTGTATATTGTACATAATGACCATTTTACCCCTGTATTTTATCTTCTTATTAAAAATCTAAGAAAAAATTAGATTAAGTTGTAAATATTCTTTTCATACTTTATCTAACCTTATTTTAATTTTTCTCATTTAAAAATGATAAAAAAAATTGCAAAAGATAAAATGCGGTATTTTATATCTATAAGGTACCACCCAAAAATACATTTTTGTACAGATGATTTCATTTAATTTTCGGCCCTTCACGAAAGTTGTAGATCTCGTTGAGACGAGTAACTTTTGTGTTGACCATTTTTTGATTTAATCCCTTTTGTTATTTCTTTTTTATTTTCTTTACATTTAATCTTTGAATTTTCTGGGAGCGACATGTGGTCGCTCCTGGAGCCGCCACATGTCACCCCATTTTCTTTATTTTCGAATTTATTTTATTATTTTCGGATTTATTTTTTATTATTTTCGGATTTTTATTATTTTATTATTATTATTTTAATTATTGTTATTTTTAGTAGCCTACTTATTTTATATTATTATTATATTATTATTTATTCCCCTTTTACCTCTTCTCCTTTCTTTTCCCCCACTCCAAGCCACATCTTCTCCACTTCCTCCACCATTTTCTCCACTCTCTCCATCTCTTCTCTAACTCCATCCATCCTCTTTATAATCTCCTCCACTCCTCCATTCACAATCATCCGCCATTTCTTCAATTGAGAGGGAGAGACTACCAGTCCCCGGGTGTTGTCGGTGACAGCTTCAGCATCTTCCGGTCGAGCAACGACGGTTTTCAAGGCGAGATCCACGAGGACTCCTCCTCGTGTCGTTGTGCATCACTTCAGATCACAACTGAGCTTCTTCGATTTTTCGTCGGATCGAATCGAGGCGACGACAACCGGAAGCCGCACACTGCAGCTTCAAAAATTCGGCGATTCTCACAGGTAATTTCTCTATCTCTATCTTCTACATTTTTTTATTTAACATATTTTCTTCCTTGTTCTTAATCACAATCATTTCTATCAAAAACATCATCTCATTTTCACCACACAAATCATTCCATAAACAACCACATTTTCACCATCATTTATCATTCACCACAACCACTCATCCTCATTTTATTTCATCTCCATACATCACACACACACAACCTCTTCATTGCATTTTCATTTCATTGCATTTTCATTTCATTGCATTTTTCTACTGTCTACAAAAATATAAATAAAAAAATCTGCAAAAGAAAAACAAAAAAAATAATAAACAGGAGCTTCTGGACGACCGCCCACAGCCGTCGTCACCGCCGGCCCGTCTCCCCCGACCGCCATTGCTGCCACGCTCCAGGCCGCGTGGTCGCCGGCGCCGCCACGCGCACCACCCCCGTGCGGCCAGCTTCCAACCCCCTCACGGACGTCGAGGCGCCGCGCCACCACTGCCCTTGCGCCGGCCCCACCTCCGTGTGGCGAGCCGCCCCGAAGCCGTGCGTGACGCCGTGCACCGCCCTCCGCGGCCGTGCTCCTCCCTCGACACCTCCGCCGCCAGGCTGTGCGCAACCCAGCGCCGCCCTTGGCCGCCCCTCTACTGTCCACGGCTCCTCCGCCTCCGGCCGCGGCCCACCTCCGCGTGGCCAGCCTTCAGCCGGCCGCCAACCACTAGTCCCTCAGGCCACACTCCAGGCCGCGTGGTCGCCGGCGCCGCCACGCGCACCACCCCCGTGCGGCCAGCTTCCAGCCCCCTCACGGCCGTCGAGGCGCAGCGCCACCACTGCCCTTGCGCCGGCCCCACCTCCGTGCGGCGAGCCGCCCCGAAGCCGTGCGTGACACCGCGCACCGCCCTCCGCGGCCGTGCTCCTCCCTCGACACCTCTGCCGCCAGGCTGTGCGTAACCCAACGCCGCCCTTGGCCGCCCCTCCACTGTCCACGGCCCCTCGGCCAGCCACAGCCGCCATCCAGTCCAGCGTGCGCGCCCAGGTCACCGTGCCCTCCCTCGCTCGCGCGCGCCCCCAGGCGCCGCGCCGATCGCCGCTCCATTCTCCGGCCTGACCGCAGCCTCCGCGCACGGCGCGTGCGCGCCCAGGTCACCGCTCCCTCCTCCCCTTATCCCAATCCCATCCCTTCTCCCACCCCTTATCCCAATCCCATCCCCCCATCCCCTTCATCGTCTTCCTTCCTCCCCCGCCTCCCTCATCACCATGTAGCTCGAGTCGTGGCATAGCAAGGGCCAAGAACCGACAAAAGGAGGAGACCCCAAGGAACTAGGAGGAGGTAGCCTTCGTATATGGTTGGTGAGGTTGCAGTGGAGGAGGTGGAAACAATAGAGGAGGAAGAAGCGATGATAGAGGAGGTGGCTGGAGGAGGAGGAGAGGGTGCCCGAGCAGGGGAGACAGAGGAGGGAGGTAGAGGATGCGGATGGACCCTGGTGACACCATCTATTCAATCTAACAACCCTTGTATCTCAAAAGTTAACGTTTGTTTGGGATGTGAATTGACGACAACTAACTTGAGGTGTGATGAATCTGCGATTCATCACTCTAAAAATTGAAAATAGAGCTTTGTTCCCGAGTAATTAGAGGCATATTTCTACTTATATCGCATAATTAGCATTCATGCATACATTGATAATATCTGCATTTTAGTATTCATATTTGCATAAAATAAGAAGCTAATTTCACTTGTAAATATTCACCTGTATATTAGATAAAATACCCTATTTGTATATATTTTATACTAACTCCAAATCCAATAAAATCAACTCCATAGTATATATATTACTAACATTAATAAAGAAAAAATATCAAAAAAAATATATATTAACTTGTAAAATCGACCAATAAAACCCCAATCCAAGTTTGAAACCATGAACCTTAAAATGCACATATCTCTCTCATACAGTGTCCGATTGAGGTCTACTCACTTTTAAAGTAATATACTTTCAAAGACCTTCGAAACAAGATCAATTTCATTAAAATCGGAGCTCGTATGCAAAACTTGGGTTTTGGGCCCCTTTTGTATATTGTACATAATGACCGTTTTACCCCTGTATTTTATCTTCTTATTAAAAATCTAAGAAAAAATTAGATTAAGTTGTAAATATTCTTTTCATATTTTATCTAACCTTATTTTAATTTTTCTCATTTAAAAATGATAAAAAAATTGCAAAAGATAAAATGCGGTATTTTATATCTATAAGGTACCACCCAAAAATACATTTTTGTACATATGATTTCATTTAATTTTCGACCCTTCACGAAAGTTGTAGATCTCGTTGAGACGAGTAACTTTTGTGTTGACCATTTTTTGATTTAATCCCTTTTGTTATTTCTTTTTGATTTTCTTTACATTTAATCTTTGAATTTTCTGGGAGCGACATGTGGCCGCTCCTGGAGCCGCCACATGTCACCCCATTTTCTTTATTTTCGAATTTATTTTATTATTTTCGGATTTATTTTTTATTATTTTCGGATTTTTATTATTTTATTATTATTATTTTAATTATTGTTATTTTTAGTAGCCTACTTATTTTATATTATTATTATATTATTATTTATTCCCCTTTTACCTCTTCTCCTTTCTTTTCCCCCACTCCAAGCCACATCTTCTCCACTTCCTCCACCATTTTCTCCACTCTCTCCATCTCTTCTCTAACTCCATCCATCCTCTTTATAATCTCCTCCACTCCTCCATTCACAATCATCCGCCATTTCTTCAATTGAGAGGGAGAGACTACCAGTCCCCGGGTGTTGTCGGTGACAGCTTCAGCATCTTCCGGTCGAGCAACGACGGTTTTCAAGGCGAGATCCACGAGGACTCCTCCTCGTATCGTTGTGCATCACTTCAGATCACAACTGAGCTTCTTCGATTTTTCGTCGGATCGAATCGAGGCGACGACAACCGGAAGCCGCACACTGCAGCTTCAAAAATTCGGCGATTCTCACAGGTAATTTCTCTATCTCTATCTTCTACATTTTTTTATTTAACATATTTTCTTCCTTGTTCTTAATCACAATCATTTCTATCAAAAACATCATCTCATTTTCACCACACAAATCATTCCATAAACAACCACATTTTCACCATCATTTATCATTCACTACAACCACTCATCCTCATTTTATTTCATCTCCATACATCACACACACACAACCTCTTCATTGCATTTTCATTTCATTGCATTTTCATTTCATTGCATTTTTCTACTGTCCACAAAAATATAAATAAAAAAAATCTGCAAAAGAAAAACAAAAAAAATAATAAACAGGAGCTTCTGGACGACCGCCCACAGCCGTCGTCACCGCCGGCCCGTCTCCCCCGACCGCCATCGCTGCCACGCTCCAGGCCGCGTGGTCGCCGGCGCCGCCACGCGCACCACCCCCGTGCGGCCAGCTTCCAGCCCCCTCACGGACGTCGAGGCGCCGCGCCACCACTGCCCTTGCGCCGGCCCCACCTCCGTGCGGCGAGCCGCCCCGAAGCCGTGCGTGACGCCGTGCACCGCCCTCCGCGGCCGTGCTCCTCCCTCGACACCTCCGCCGCCAGGCTGTGCGCAACCCAGCGCCGCCCTTGGCCGCCCCTCTACTCTCCACGGCTCCTCCGCCTCTGGCCGCGGCCCACCTCCGCGTGGCCAGCCTTCAGCCGGCCGCCAACCACTAGTCCCTCAGGCCACACTCCAGGCCGCGTGGTCGCCGGCGCCGCCACGCGCACCACCCCCGTGCGGCCAGCTTCCAGCCCCCTCACGGCCGTCGAGGCGCAGCGCCACCACTGCCCTTGCGCCGGCCCCACCTCCGTGCGGCGAGCCGCCCCGAAGCCGTGCGTGACACCGCGCACCGCCCTCCGCGGCCGTGCTCCTCCCTCGACACCTCTGCCGCCAGGCTGTGCGCAACCCAACGCCGCCCTTGGCCGCCCCTCCACTGTCCACGCCCCTCGGCCAGCCACAGCCGCCATCCAGTCCAGCGTGCGCGCCCAGGTCACCGCGCCCTCCCTCGCCCGCGCGCGCCCCCAGGCGCCGCGCCGATCGCCGCTCCACCCTCCGGCCTGACCGCAGCCTCCGCGCGCGGCGCGTGCGCGCCCAGGTCACCGCTCCCTCCCTCGCCCGTGCGCGCCCCCAGGCGCCGCGCCGATCGTCGCTCCATCCCCCGTCCGCCCCTTGGAGCCGCCGTCGTTCCCTCGCGCGACCCCCGCGGGCGGCCGCCGCTGCCCCCGCAGATCTCCTCCACGCGCGCCGCCATCTTCCAACGCCATCAAGCCCTAGCCGCCCATGCTCGTTACTTGAGGAATAAAAAGAGGTCATTTTATTTTTATCTTTGTTAAAATTGCATATTTTATCCGTGCATTTTCTGTATTTACAAAAGTGCCCCTGTGCAGAGTTTGTGTTTTTTTATTTCAATTTCTGTATTGCAAAGACATCCCTATCTTTGAGCGTTAATTTAGACTGTCATTTTGCATCAGTTTTTAATCACAAAAATATCATGTTGTAGAGCGTTTAATTCTTTATCTTTGGAATATTTATTTATATTTTTGTGAGCATTGGATATTTGATTAAAATTCAGAGATTGTAATTGACTGATATTTTACCCATTTAAGCTCTGAAATTCGCACATAGTCATTTATTGCTCCAAAAATTACGAAAAAATTGTAGATGATGCCTCTAAGTGTGATTTAATTACTGTCCAATTTCGTCCAATTCGGAGTTGTCTTGTGCATAAAATAAATTCTTGAGTGATTTATGTAATTGATTTTTAATTAATTCCACGAATAACAGTTTTTTTCGAAATTTCAAGTCTCCTGTATTCCTTGTTACAATATCTATTTGAGATAAATCAATCTTTGGATAATTTGATTTCGTGGATTTATTAGAAATTAAATACCCGAAGTCACTCTATTTTCGGTAAAATGTTCGTAAAAAATTTAGAAAGTGTCAGAAAATTCCAAAAATTTTAGTGTAGCTTCATTCCATCATATTTAACTTTCATTAAATTTTTCATAATTTTTGCACATCATTTGCACGAAAAATTGCTTAAAAACCCCTAAAAGGTTTGTATTTTTCATTTTTACATTTTAAACCCAAAAATTCCAAAAAAAATCCATTTTGCATTCAGTATTGGATTAGGTTCTTAGGAAAAATATCACTTGGCTGATTTGAATTAATTTGACATTAAAATTAAATTTGGCTAAGTTACTTATTTTCTTATTAACCTGATTCATCTGCATTGGAGCATTGGCATTTTTATTGCATAAAAAAATTACAAAAAAATCCCACTTGGAAAACCGCAATCTAATCACTTTAACTTGATCTTGAGTTGTTCCTTTGCCTCCTTGAGTCGACCCCGGGGCTTGCCCAGGCTAAATAAACATCAAACCGCGCGTTATATCATTCGACGATTTAATCGAATTGTGCGGTTATTTTTGATCGACGCGGATCTATCCGACTGCAACGCACTAGTCTAATCAGACAACATTAAAGGGTAGGTCAACCGCGGTTCGTCAAATGGCGCCGTTGCCGGGGAGGCAAACGGCTTAGGATCACTTTAGAAAAATTAGATTTACGTTTTCCCATTCACTCGGGTAGTCTGACCCCCGAGCCGCATTTTAATTATTCATTTTTTCTTTAATTATTTTTTCTGACCATTTCTGTATATGTCTCTCTCTGACATAATTCCATCTTTTTGCGCGAGGGCCCGGTGGACTTGGAGCGGCTTTCTTGAAGTCGACGCATCTCGAAGTGCATCGGAGGCCAACAGTTCGTGGATCAAGTCGGTTGTTGGACGTCAAAAAGATTTTTGTAAAAAAAGGAATTTCTGCATCATTTCCAGCGGTTCCCGTTTGGGCTCTCGCGAGTGTAAACATAGTGAAACCGTGTCCCCGTCTGCTGTGTGGCTTGAATTTTAGACTAGGCTTGCACTAGCGGCTCCTCAAGCCACTCTAGGATTTGCTTGTGCTCGTAAATCTTTAGGACCACACATCACACATAAAAGACGCACTTAGACCGCAGGACTTAGCCAAATCAACTTGTTCTTCACTCGCTAATAGAAATGCCTGTCTAGGAGCGGCTTTTCATCGTCTGCATTCATTTAGTGTAAAATTTCAATTCAGTCTTGCATCCTGCATTGTAGAGAGCCGGAGGCACTGTAAGTCTTCTTACTCAAGCATTCATCATCGTTTTTCGATTGCATCGGCTTTTTCCGATTCTCTCTCTCGGTTTTCTAACCTAGGATAAAGGAAATGGGATTGGACGGTAGACGTGATTGCTTGTGTGGATTAATATCAGTGACAACTAATCATTAAAATCGGGACTGCTAATTGAATTGGACCAAAAAAATTGACTAAAATTAACCCTTGTTTGCGGGAGAGGAACCCCGACCTTGTTTTCAGGCTGAGTGAGGGTACTTGAGTGTGTGTGAACACCTTAAGGCAGAGCCCAAATCCCCGCCTTCCATATCACGGGCCAAATGATCCTAGCAAATATCACGAGTTGGATACTTTTAGCTCATTGACAAGTACCAAGTAGCCTCCGCCTGTTCGCGGGTAGATAGGGGCGAACCAGCGGTACTCTGCGACAAGGCCTAGCTTTGTCAGCCTCCGCCTGCTTGCAGGTAGATAGGGGCACGTCTTTGAGTCCCCAACTCCGGATAGGAGCGAAGAAAGGGAGGATCGGCGGTATCTTAGGCGACAGGTTAAACAGGGAAGACGCATCTGGCTCTGAGCCGACTTCCCTATAGGCCGCGTAAATCCTTGCTATCTTGCTTGAAAAATCACACTTAAAATTAACAAGATTAATTGGACTCGGTTTCGGGTCCTTCACCGTGTTGAGTGTGAATTCAGGGTTTGCTCTTACGTTTGTCTTCGTGTCTGTCCGTGTGTGTTATCCTGCGTAATTGCGCATTTTCTACCTCGCTCTACTTACATTCATTATCTTCTCTTCAAGATGTCGGGATATTGGTCCCCATACCCTGAGACCTCTGGTCATTCCTCATCGATCATATACCGATCATCTTCACCTTCTCATTCTTCCATGTATCCTCCGCCGCCCACGGGAGACCCTTACCCGTGGTCAGCTCCATCTCAATCCGATTATGAAGTCAGAACTTCGACTGACTTCTCCACTTCTTCGCATTTCTCACCTACTTCATATTCTAGCACCACGGATCCACTTCCACCTTGGGCTGACTGTCCTTACTCCCGAGAGCTTGCAGGAATCAAAGACTCGAATGAAGAGCAAGCCGCTGCTGAGACAGATGATTGGCAAAATTATATGCCCCCACATACTTCACCCCAAGTAGGGACCATACCACAACTCATATATACACATCCCGACTTGAACTTAGGGCATAACACGGTCGATCGAACAAGCCGAATGGAGAGGCCTGAACATCATGATTTCCCAGACTTGATTGACTTTAGTAATCAAGCCTCCATTAACCAGCCTTCATTTGGAGAGCCTATACATTCACAAGATTGGACTCATGACCTAGACTTATCAGTCCCTGTTTCATTGACTCCGTCATATGAGGCTCCGACCGATATTTGCCATTTGGATAGTCCATACTCAACCCAGCATTACATGCCAGAGTCAAGGTATGTTGAGTATGAGACCCCAATATCTCAGCAGTATCCTCCACTTGAGCAGAACTCTCCCATGATTTGTCATGAGAATTTTGTGGAGGATGACATCTCTAGACTTATTAAGAAAAATGAATCATTTGGTAACGAGTTGAGAGATGTCATGGAATATTACAATCAATTTCTGCCAGCCTGGGTATAAAAGTGAGAAAAGACATGAGTAGTTTTGAGGTTGAAAACAAAGCAAACATCAGGGAACCCACACCGTCTGTACAGCTGGAGTCCATTCTATCTCCCTCTTCTTCTAACCACTTGCCCTCCAATCAAGAGTCTGAAGATTCACCCATCAAAAACACCAAAAAAATTGAAAAACCAAAAATTCACATAAAAATTGAAAATGAAAATGATTTAAAAAAATTGGATTCCACCCTAAGGGAAGCACTTGATGATGAATTGATCTTTAAACTTCCCTTAATAAAGGCCATAGATCACTTCCCCGACCTCAAGAGATTTGTAAAGAGTAAATTGATGCCTAAGAGGTCGGGTAAGAAGAGAACAAGGACTGAAAGACACATAGTGTCTATGGCCACATCCTTGGTGATGGGGAGAAAGACCAAAAGCCGTAAAGTGAAGCGGTTGCCTAGGGTTGAATGTGAAATCAAAGACACCATTTTCACCCATGCGAGAATCGATGATGACTCACCTATAAATATCCTCCCGACCTCTGTGTTTGACAAGCTCAAACTCATGCCAATCAGAAAGTCGAGAGAGATCGTTCAGCCTGGCTGATCGATCCATCAAACGGTCTAGAGGAAATATTTCAGTCATCGTTACTTTCCAAGGTGCTCTACTCCAGGTCGACTTCACGATCATTGACATCGAGCACCGAGGAGAGTTTACCCAGTCTCCGATTATTCTCGGGAAGCCGTTCTTAGCCTCAGCTAAAGCGTCTATAGATTGCGAGACTCGGGAGATCGATTTCTCATCATTGGAAGCACTCTGACCTCACCCATTCTTTGATACACTTTACTCTAAGGTAACCCTCACATCCGCTGACAGTCGTGACCATCGAGAGGTAGATGAGTTCCCACCTCTCTACTACACCTGAGAGATCGACTGCCCAGACGACCATTGGTTCTGAGACTCCCTACATCTTCACTTCATCAACTGCTTGCACCGCCACCAGGACAGCTTCTAAGGAGGACTCACAATCGGAAGCTATCATTAAGTCGGACATGACCTTCGTTGACTGCCTTGACCATTTTGATGATCCGACACAAGAGCCCAGTAATGCCAAGCCAACTGAGACCATTAGCACTTTCCCGAGTCGTGTGCTCACCCTTCAGGAATATTACAATCTATATGGTGACTCGTCTGATGAGGAACCCATGGTAAGCACCACACCACATCCCGGACCTTCAAAGGAAACAACCAGGACTAAATTGACCCCACATAAAAACACGGTTGCTCCCTCTTCTAGTTGGCTATCTAGTGAGAGGAAGTCGAGAATTGATTCCTCGAGATGTTCCCCCGAACCTCTCAAGGCGTGTCTCTCTCATCTCCCTCTCAATGATTCAGGTTCTAGAAAACCGACTAAGAAAGTTTCCTTCAACACACCGGAGAAGGAATTTTCTGAGGAGTCCTTATCTGGCCCGGACAAGGTAATTTATATGAGTGAGCTCAGTTCGGCTGTTCTTAAGCCGTATCTAAGCAAGCAGCCGTGTGTCGACCCGGTTGGACGATCCCTACACCTCACTATTATTCATCTGAGGACGATTCTGACAGCGACACATATGTATATTATCCACCTCCTCACGTCCGCAAGAAGGTTCGTCACAAACCTTCTTAATTCTTGTATATTCTCACTCTTTCTTGTATATACTTTTTCTCCCTCCCTCCCTAGTGATTCGAATCACTCGCCCCGGCTCATCTCATTTCATTTTATGACTATACTTAGGATAATCAGATCCTAAGTATAGGGGGGAGAGTGACCCACATCCATTCATTGTACATCCTACAGATCACATCGGTTCTCATACTCACTCTGTCCTATACTTAGACTGACCCGAGCCTAAGTACAGGGGGGACCGATGCCCGCCTTGTATATACTCATCCATTTCCCCACTTCTCCTCGTTCGCCCCATTTTTTATCTTCTTCTACACTTAGGCTGCCATAGCCTAAGTATAGGGGGGCGGTGCGACTTTTATACATTTTTGTAATTTTAGCTCTCCTACGCTTAGCCCGAGCTATGTCTTTTTGGTCGCTTTTCGTGCTCTGAGGACATAGCACACGTTAAGTATAGGGGGCGTGTATATATTACATATATACTTTACCCATAGCTCGTACTTTCGCGTATTTTTGCGTATTTTCTGTATATATTATGCAATAATTACAGGGTGGGTAAAAATTGAAAAAAAATTTTTTTGTACTATATGTATAATACTTGTATAAAAAATGTAAAATTCTTGTAAAACATACTTTTGTAAAATTTGTTGGATGTATACCGAAAAAAAATTGTATACTATGTATATTATGTATATACTAAAAACTTGTTGTAAATAATACAAATTGTTGTATACTTATACCAAAAAAATGTGTTGAAAATAAGGCTTCTTATTTACTCTTACATATCATCTTTGCATTTAAAAAAAAGTCTTGCATTTCATTCATAGCATGTCATCTGCACCTCTCATTTGCATATCTTGCATATGCAAGGTGAAAAGCTAATGGGTTCTGAACCGAGTTATGAGTAGATATTGAGGATGGACTTGATTTGACCTTAATCCACCTAATTTCAGAGGAACCTTATAGGAACTGGAGTTAAGATTTCTCAGGTCAAGTGACTTAATTCTTTGAGTCCGCAAGTCTATGTTCACATGTCATCTTGATTAGTCTAAGTAGAATATCTCGTGCACACGCATGATTCTTTTAGACAGTGACCTAACTTGGACAAAGCACAATGCACGTAGCTTTTCATTGATGAGGTGGTGAGGAGGTAGAATCCTTTAGCTTGGAGTAGCACACGGGTGGAAACATCCGTCCTCCTCTAGGGAGGGTAGTGCATCTCAACCTAGTCTGTGGTGTTGAAGTCTAAGGACGGGACGCTGTGGGTTGCAATAATGCTTCAAAAGAGGGATGGTCTACTGGCTCAAGAGGAAAAACTCCTGATGCACATGCTGCACCTTGTATATAGTTCCAAAAAAACAGAAGAAGAAGAAGAAGAAAAAAGAAAAAAAATGCAAGAACTCCAAAAAAATATTGACAGGCCACAAAAAAAATTGCCTGTTGGAGTATGTATACTAGCAAGAAGTCTGCAGCTGGATGACTTGGCTACACTGGTCAGGCATCCTGGGATAGGTTAGCTACACTGGCTACCGTCCATTCTTTATTCTTTTCTCTACCCCCTCCTCTTGAGTTGGTCGCACTTGAACTTAGAAGGGAATACCCCGCTCCTCGAGGAAAGAGTTGCTGGACCGGGTTATTGAGTTACCTTGTTAGAGGAGGCTGGTTCCGAGTCATTTCTGATGTGGAGAGCTATTTATCACTTACACAGTACAAGTACGAATCATAGTCATCAGAAATTTGCGTTTGAGGATTTGTTCTGACCTGACTGTTAAGGCGTCTTGAATAGAAGACTTGTGGAACTTGAAGTCTGTTAGGTCTTAAGTTCAGATCCCAATAAGGTTCCGCCACACAATTAATCTAAAGGTCGAGTCAAGCTCCATTTTCAACTTTTGTTCATGACCTTGATATGGAACCCAATCTCATTTCACTCTTGCATTTCATTTAGTTGCTCGGGGACGAGCAAGGTTTAAGTATAGGGGGTTGATGAATCTGCGATTCATCACTCTAAAAGTTGAAAATAGAGCTTTGTTCCTGAGTAATTAGAGGCATATTTCTACTTATATCGCATAATTAGCATTCATGCATACATTGATAATATCTGCATTTTAGTATTCATATTTGCATAAAATAAGAAGCCAATTTCACTTGTAAATATTCACCTGTATATTAGATAAAATACCCTATTTGTATATATTATATACTAATTCCAAATCCAATAAAATCAACTCCATAGTGTATATATTACTAACATTAATAAAGAAAAAATATCAAAAAAATATATATTAACTTGTAAAATCGACCAATAAAACCCCAATCCAAGTTTGAAACCATGAACCTTAAAATGCACATATCTCTCTCATACAGTGTCCGATTGAGGTCTACTCACTTTTAAAGTAATATACTTTCAAAGACCTTCGAAACAAGACCAATTTCATTAAAATCGGAGCTCGTATGCAAAACTTGGGTTTTGGGCCCCTTTTGTATATTGTACATAATGACCGTTTTACCCCTGTATTTTATCTTCTTATTAAAAATCTAAAAAAATTAGATTAAGTTGTAAATATTCTTTTCATATTTTATCTAACCTTAATTTAATTTTTCTCATTTAAAAATGATAAAAAAATTGCAAAAGATAAAATGCGGTATTTTATATCTATAAGGTACCACCCAAAAATATATTTTTGTACAGATGATTTCATTTAATTTTCGGCCCTTCACGAAAGTTGTAGATCTCGTTGAGACGAGTAACTTTTGTGTTGACCACTTTTTGATTTAATCCCTTTTGCTATTTCCTTTTTATATTCTTTACATTTAATCTTTGAATTTTCTGGGAGCGACATGTGGCAGCTCTTGGAGCCGCCACATGTCACCCCATTTTCTTTATTTTCGAATTTATTTTATTATTTTCGGATTTATTTTTTATTATTTTCGGATTTTATTATTTTATTATTATTATTTTAATTATTGTTATTTTAGTAGCCTACTTATTTTATATTATTATTATATTATTATTTATTCCCCTTTTACCTCTTCTCCTTTCCTTTCCCCCACTCCAAGCCACATCTTCTCCACTTCCTCCACCATTTTCTCCACTCTCTCCATCTCTTCTCTAACTCCATCCATCCTCTTTATAATCTCCTCCACTCCTCCATTCACAATCATCCGCCATTTCTTCAATTGAGAGGGAGAGACTACCAGCCCCCGGGTGTTGTCGGTGACAGCTTCAGCATCTTCCGGTCGAGCAACGACGGTTTTCAAGGCGAGATCCACGAGGACTCCTCCTTGTGTCGTTGTGCATCACTTCAGATCACAACTGAGCTTCTTCGATTTTTCGTCGGATCGAATCGAGGCGACGATAACCGGAAGCCGCACACTGCAGCTTCAAAAATTCGGCGATTCTCACAGGTAATTTCTTTATCTCTATCTTCTACATTTTTCTATTTAACATATTTTCTTCCTTGTTCTTAATCACAATCATTTCTATCAAAAACATCATCTCATTTTCACCACACAAATCATTCCATAGACAACCACATTTTCACCATCATTTATCATTCACCACAACCACTCATCCTCATTTTATTTCATCTCCATACATCACACACACACAACCTCTTCATTGCATTTTCATTTCATTGCATTTTTCTACTGTTTACATAAATAAAAAAATCTGCAAAAGAAAAACAAAAAAATAATAAACAGGAGCTTCTGGACGACCGCCCACAGTCGCCGTCACCGCCGGCCCGTCTCCCCCGACCGCCATCGCCGCCACGCTCCAGGTCGCATGGTCGTCGGCGCCGCCACGCGCACCACCCCCGTGCGGCCAGCTTCCAGCCCCCTCACGGCCGTCGAGGCGCAGCGCCACCACTGCCCTTGCGCCGGCCCCACCTCCGTGCGGCGAGCCGCCCCGAAGCCGTGCGTGACGCCGCGCACCGCCCTCCGCGACCGTGCTCCTCCCTCGACACCTCTGCCGCCAGGCTGTGCACAACCCAGCGCCGCCCTTGGCCGCCCCTCCACTGTCCACGACTCCTCCGCCTCTGGCCACGGCCCACCTCCGCGTGGCCAGCCTTCAGCCGGCCGCCAACCACTAGTCCCTCAGGCCACGCTCCAGGCCGCGTGGTCGCCGGTGCCGCCACGCGCACCACCCCCGTGCGACCAGCTTCCAGCCCCCTCATGGCCGTCGAGGCGCAGCGCCACCACTACCCTTGCGCCGGCCCCACCTCCGTGCGGCGAGCCGCCCCGAAGCCGTGCGTGACGCCGCGCACCGCCCTCCACGGCCGTGCTCCTCCCTCGACACCTCTGCCGCCAGGCTGTGCGCAACCCAGCACCGCCCTTGGCCGCCCCTCCACTGTCCACGGCCCCTCGGCCAGCCACAGCCGCCATCCAGACCAGCGTGCGCGCCCAGGTCACCGCGCCCTCCCTCACCCGCGCGCCCTGATAAGCTGCCCGAGCGAACGAGGTAAAGGTACTAATAGGTCGTTGCGACCTCTATCACTCAGAGTCACTCAATCAAGAAAAATGTCGAACCGCGAAATAAATCAGATATCAAAACACGAAGTGCGGTCCTAGCTATGGGATTAACCTGGTATAGCACCCAGGGTCGAACACAAGGAGCACGGGTTGGCCAGAGGCCTACGAAGTAGTCGAAATGAAATAAAATAAAGACAAAATATTTTTAGTGGTTTTTAATGATTTTTATATTTTTTTTGGATTTTTACAAGTGAAGAAAATAAAAGAAAGTATAAACAAGCACACTTGAGCAATTTATTTCACACACCAAAAATCAAGCAAAAATTCAAGAAAACTTATTTTCATGTTTTTTAGGTTTTTAAGTGTTTTTGGTGAATTTTTGGGATTTTTATAAAGTGTATTTTATTTTCTAAAAATCAAACAGTACTAAAAAGATAAGGTACTGTCCAGCAGGGACCAAAACCCAAAAATAAAATATTTAAGGATCTCAGATGGCCCTGGAGGTAATTTTCCTGTATTCTAGAGAAAATAAGGAAAATTTGAGAACCAAAATTATTATTTTTGGATTTTTAGATTATTTAATATGATTTTTATGAATTTTTAGGTGTTTTTATATTTTTAGGGTTTTTACTCAATGAAAAATAGCCAAAATTGGCTAGAAAATCAAACAACACACAAAGAACAGTAACTAATTTTTATAGAATTTTTGGGGGTGTTTTTATATTTTTTTGTGATTTTTCAAGTGAAACAGTGCCAAAAATAGATGTTTTTGAATTTTTAAAAATAGCAAACAAGATCAAAATGTCCTCAAAAATCTACAAAAATCCTACACCATGGCAGGAGCCATGTGTCAAATTTTCATTGGATTTGGAGGTGATTTGATATTTTATTCAAAATCCAAAAGGGGGCACTGTGCACAGGGACCAAAGTGCAAATACCCAAAGCTCTGGGGGTCTCGGTGCAATTTTCCCAGCAAGTCACGCGCGTGGCGCGTGCCTGGGGCACTCAGGGACCTTCTGGTAATAAAAACCAACTCCTAGGACCTTTTGGTAACTCGTACCAAAAAGTCCAGGGACGGCTATGCAATTAACCCACTAAAACACGCACATGTTCAAAGAGAATGCTCACAGGGGCATAAGTGCAAATACCAGAAAGTATTCATTCATTCGTAACTAACCAGAACTACAGGACTAATACTGCAAATAAACCAAAAGTACACGTGACGAAGCACGTGGCTCACACAAACAGGGGTATAAATGCAAATATCAAAGAGCACGAGGTCCAATGTGCAATTTACCCTACGTAAATAACATGACTAAAATATTTACAGGACTAGGACTGAAAACTTAAACTACGAGGGGGTCTAAGGTAAATTACCCCTTATTACGCCGACGGCTGGATGAGCGCCACGTAGATGATCGGACGGTCCTGGTGAGTGGCGCCTCTCTTCTCTTCCGCACGTGAGCCGATCGACGGCGCAGAGGGGGCCACGTGGATGATCGAACGGCCTCGAGCGCTGGTGGTTCCCTCTCTCTGCTCTCACGGCCCAGATCGCCCCGCTGGATGATCGGGCGGTTGTGGCTCCTCGATGATCGGACGGCCACGATAGAAACTGGAGCGGGGGGCGATCGGACGGTGGTGGAGGACGGTTGACGAACACTCAGCCGGCGAGCTTCGCCGGCCTCGTGCGCGTGCTAGGATCCTCCTCAGTTGCCTCCAAGTATCGGAGAAGATCGGCGGTGAAGTCCCGCAGCTGGTGGTGGCTTCAGATGACCCAGCCGAGCCCTGGAGGGGCTCCGGCGAGGTCGGCGGCGACAAGCTCCTAGCCTGGATGTGAGGGGGCCTCAGATGGCCTCCTTTTGACCTGCAAAATGCACCAGAAGCTTCGCGGGTCGAGGGCAAAGTGCCTCGACCCGATGAAGCGGCGTGAAGGTGGACTGTGGGTCGGGGCGAGCGAGCTCCGACGAGCGGAAGATGGTGGAGCTCGAACCCCAGCTCCGGGGCGAGCTGGGTTGAACGAATGGGCGTAGAAGGTGCGTCGAAGGATGGTGAAGGTGATGGTGTGTCCCGATGATCGAAATGATACACGATGTAGCCGGAATCAACGGAATACGTTGGAGATACTAATTGGGGGAAACCAAAAATTAAGCGAAATGGGCGAGCTAAAAGGCTACCTGGGTGATGCGGAAGACTGTGCTGGAGCTTAGCTAGCTCCTGGTCGTCGCCTCGAAGGGTGTCACTGCCTGAGGCTCGAGCTCCTGCACGCGGCGGAGCACGGCGGCGCAAAGCTGCCGGATCAGTGGTCCGGCCACCTCCTCCTCGATGCAACACCGGCAAACGGGAGCTGTCACCTCACTGGATGCGATGGAGGTCACGGGAGTGAGAGTGGAGAGCCAAAGATGAGAAATGAATGCGGCGGAGCTCAGGCTATATATGGGTGCAGGTCCGGGAAGAAGGGCTCGGGTCCGGCTCGATTGAGCACGGATCCCTAGGCAAAGTGTCGGGCGAGATTCCCGGATGCACGGGGGATGATCGGAGCGCGGGGTTTACGGATTTGGATACCGGGTCGTGACGCAATAAATCGGGGAAATCGGGTCGGGCGTCACGACCCGTGTGAAGTGGTCCACAGGGGGGAGTTGACCGGGCGGTCAACAATCCCCGTGGACCAATGGGAATCAGCCACGTTAGAAAGTATTTGGAAATTGAATTAAAGATAATAAATGGCCGATTTACTTAAAACTCAAAACATAAAAAATGTTTGTTTTAATTTTTTCTATTTTTTTGTGAATTTTATTTAATTTTAGGAAATAAAAATAAGGTATATACAATATATAGCCATATATAGGTATATGTACAATATAGGGTTTTTAATTTTGATTTTTAGTTAGTTATTTTTATACAATTTTTTTATTCTTTTTTTATATTTTATTTATTTATAGAATAAAATGAGGAATAAAAGGCTATTTTTATTTTATTTTATTTTATTTTTTTATTAATTATATGCATAAGTAAAATAAATAGTTATGGCATATGTACAATATATTTTTGTAATTTTGTAATTTTTATTTGCTTTTTGTTTTGTTTCTTTTTATGTTATTTATTTACAATATAAAACATAGGATATTTACAAAAAGTTTTGAAAATAAATAAGTTTATTTACAAGGTTAACTAAATAAGAAGACAAGGTCTATGTACATGGTGAAGGGTTATTTTTGGATTTTTGACTTTTAGATTTTTATTTTGTTTTTAATAGTGTATAAATATGTACAAATTTTTACAAAATATTTACAACATATTTTTGGGTGAGGAAAATATAATTTATTTATTTACATAGGTATTTACATATGAGCACCTATCTCCCTCTACTTGGCTTTTGATGCGGTCAGGCCCATGCTGAGCCCTCCCTTGGGTTAGGTTGCTCAATATTTATTCTAAATATTTCCCTCTTTTTCTTTTTGATCTTTATTCTTTTATTTTTGCACAAAAACATGCTAATTATAAGTTTTTACACAATGCCTGCTTTTGGTAATTATTTGTATTTACACATATCTACATGTATTTGCAAAGGTTTTTGTAGCTAAAATATAAGGATAAAGAGTGATGAATGGGTATTCATCACCCCCTATACTTAACTTTGCTAGTCCCTTAGCAAACACTTATTTGAAAAAGAAGTGAAAAAGAAAGAAAAAGAAAAAGAGGATGTACATGGATCAAGGTTGAATTATTAAACTTTCCTTCATTAATATTGAAATATGGAGCTCGATCAAATCTTTGGATTATTAATGTGTCGGAACCTTATTTGGACTTAAGCTTAAAACTCAACAGCCTCCAAGTTCCACCAATCTATGGGCAAGACTCCTCAATAAACCAGATCAGAACAAGTCTACATACACAAACTCTAATGACCATGAATCTTTCCATGCAGTGTAAGTGATATGCGGCTCCCCACCTCAGAAGTAACAAAGAAACAACCTCCCTCAACCTGGTAACTCTAATGCCTCGGTCTAGCAACTCTTTCCTCGAGAAGCGGGGTATTCCCTTCTAAGTTCAAGTGCAACCGGCTCAAGAAGAGGGGGTAGAAGTATAGAGTTTTGGAAGCTTAGCCAGTGTAGCTAAGTCTCCCGCTGCAAGCTTCATGAGATGTAACGTGGATACCATAAGCTTTGCTTTATTTGACTATATACACTCCGGTGGGGTTATTAAATTTTCAATCCGACCCACCACTTTTTTGGAGTTCTTTTTGCATTTTTGCATTTTTTTTTCAAAGACTTCTGTACAGCATATCTACATGGTGCAACATATATACAAGAAATTTCCTCTTGAGCCAGTAGACTATCCCTCTTTTGAAGCTTTATTGCAACCCACAGCTTCTGTCTTTAGCCTTCATCACCACTAGACCAAGTTGAGGTGCACTTCCTTCACTAGAAGAAGAAGAGAGGTTCCGCCTAGAAGTACTACCCTCATATGCTACCCCAAGCCAAAGGAAACTGCCTCCTCACCACCTCATCCGTGGAGAGCCATGTGTAAAGTGCAGGTGCAAGTCAAGCCATTGTCTCTAAGAGTCATGCGTGTGTTGTTAAGTGTTCTACTTAAGCTCATCAAGATGACATATGCTCATAGCCTAGTGGACTTAAATGAATTAAGTCCTTATGGACCTGAAAAGCCTTAAACCTAAATCCTATAAGGTTCCTCTTAAAGTTAAGTGGGTTAAGATCTTACTCAAGCTCCATTTCTTAATTTAATTCCAGGCTTAGTTTAAATGTCAACTCCCATCCAGGAAAAACTATATACATATATGTACACAAGATGCTATTTACAAATATTTTACAATCATGCAAAATTTTTGAAAAATATTTTGAAATCATGGATGATGATGATGCATGAAGTGCGAGTTTTGCAAAAAGATATTTACAAACATTTACAAGCATTTACAAAACATTTTTGCAAACTTTTGATTTTTCAAAACATTTTGGAAAAATTTTGTACTATATACATAATTTTGATACAAAAATATTTACACAAGCTTTACACAAAAGATTTTTGAAATCATTTTTACAAAACTACTTTGTAAACTAGCTATGTATGTGCAAGGATAAAAGAGGTTTATGTACATGAAAATTTTTAAATTTTTGTGATTTTTAGCCATTTTATTTATTAACACACTCACACAAAGTACGAGTTATGGCTAAAGTATATATGAAATATATACACACCCCCCTATACTTAGCTCGAGCGATGTCCTCAGAGTGATCAAGAGCGATGAAGAAGACATAACTCGTGCTTAGTAAAAGGGAAGTGAAAAGGAATGGCTATGTACAGGAACGAATAAATGAATAGAATGAGAGGAACTCGGTGGTTTCCCCCTATACTTAGGATTAACTAATCCTAAGTATAGCAAGCTGTACATGAAGGGAAGTCCGAGTGAAGAAGATACAGAATCTGCCCCCCCTATACTTAGGGTAAAATATCCCTAAGTATAGGCAGCAAAACAGGAGCAAACCGAATGAAAAGAATACTCGCAAGTCCGACATCCCCCTATACTTAGGGTAAAGTACACCCTAAGTATAGCATAATCGTAAGATGAGAAAAGGGATGTGGGACTAAAGAATAGAATGATATGGACAACTGGATCTATACAGGCGGAGGAACAGTGAAAATCAGGCGTGAGATGCAAAAGATCTGAGTCAAGAGACTACATCTCACGCAAAATGAATAGGGGCAACAATAACGTCCCGCGGCTCATGATCTAGAAATGGCTTGAGCCGCTGGCCGTTTACTCGAAAGGTGCTCTCAGAAGACAACTCGGATATATCAATACTACCATTGTCGTGCACCTTTCTGACGAGAAAAGGTCCCTTCCATTTGCTCTGTAGCTTCCCTGGAAATAATCGTAGCCTCGCATCAAACAGCCATACTCTCTGTCCAATCTCAAAATGCTTGTGGCTGATGTGAGAATCATGCCACTCCTTCACTTTTTCCTTATAATGTAGGCTGCTTGAGAAAGCTGCATCTCTAAGCTCCTCCAGGGCAGCTAACTCTGCCCTCCTCTGGTCTCCAATACCATCTGGATCCATAAGAATATCTGTAACTGCCCAAAGTGACTTGTGCCTCAGCTCAACAGGTAAATGGCATGGCTTGCCATAAACGAGGCGAAAGGGAGATGTACCCAATGGAGTCTTGAAAGACGTCCGATATGCCCACAAGATCGAGTCCAAAAGCTGTGACCAATTCTTTCGGTCAGGGCGGACGACTTTCTGCAAAATATTCTTGATCTCCCTATTCGACACCTCAGCTAGACCATTCGTCTGTGGATGGTAAGGTGTGGCAACACGATGATCTATGCTGAACTCGCTAGCAAGGGCCTCCACCTGGTCGTTGATGAAATGAGACCCCCCATCAGAAATGAGAACTCGTGGAACCCCGAACCGCGTGATGATATGCTTCCTCAAAAATCTGCAAACTGTCCTCGCATCAGCGGCTCGAGCAGGGATAGCCTCAACCCAACGACTAACATAATCTACGGCCAACAGAATGTACTCAAATCCCTGACTCTTAGGGAATGGACCCATGAAATCGATGCCCCATGCGTCAAAAACCTCACAGAAGTGAATGGGCTGCATTGGCATCATATCACGCTGTCCACAAGTGCCCATCCTCTGACAGTCAGTACACCTCTTCACGAACTCATCAGAGTCCTTGAAGAGGGTAGGCCACCACAAGCCGGATTGGAGCACTTTCTGTGCCGTTCTCCTCCCAGAATGATGTCCTCCTGCCTCAAGCCTGTGGCAGTAAGTGAGGACACTATGGTGTTCCTCCTGAGGAATACACCGACGCCAGACGCTATCCCCTCCTTCGTGGTAAAGGATGGGATCCTCCCAGTGGTAGGACTTGGCCTTCGCAAGGAAGGTCTCAAGCCTCTGCCTGGGCTAATCTTGTGGGACTTTCCCTGCAACGAGAAAGTTCACAATATCGGCATACCACGGGAGTGAGGCGATAGCAAGGATCGCCTCATCTGGGAAGGTATCTCTAATGGGATCAATCTGCTCAGAATCCTCAGGCTTCTCTAATCGGGAAAGATGATCCGCCACCACATTCTTGACTCCAGGCTTATCCTTGATCTCAATATCGAACTCCTGGAGTAGAAGGATCCATCTAGTCAGTCTGGCCTTGGCATCCTTCTTTGCCATGAGGTACCTGATGGCGGTGTGATCTGTAAACAAAGTCACTCTAGATCCAATGATATACGATCTGAACTTATCTAGGGCAAATACTACGGCTAGCATCTCCTTCTCTGTGACCGTATAATTCCGCTGGGTGGAATCCAATGTGCGGCTAGCGTAGTGTATGGCAAATGGAACTCCATCCCTCCTCTGTCCCAGCACTGCCCCTACGGCAAAGTCGGAGGCGTCCGTCATGATCTCGAATGGGAGAGACCAATCAGGCGGCTGGAGAACAGGAGCCTCAATAACACACTGCTGGAGAGTAGCAAAGGACGAGCGACACTTGTCATCGACAAGGAACTCGGTGTCTTTCGTCAAGAGGTCAGTCAACGGTCGGGCAATCTTGCTGAAATCCTGAATAAATCTCCTATAAAATCCAACGTGCCCCAGGAATGACCGTAACTGCCTCAAATTGGACGGTGGTGCGAGTTTTCTAATGACATCCACCTTGGCCGGATCAACCTCCATGCCCCTGTTGGAGATGATGTGGCCAAGCACCGTCCCATGAGTCACCATGAAGTGACTCTTCTCCCATGACAGAACCAAATGAAACTCGATACATCGCTGGAGTACCCGGTCTAGGCAGTCAAGACAAGAATCGAATCCGTCGCCGTAGACCGAGAAATCGTCCATGAAGACCTCCAAACACTCCCCTACCATGTCCGAAAAGATCGACAGCATGCACCTCTGAAAAGTCGCAGGGGCGTTGCATAGCCCAAATGGCATGCGTCGAAAAGCATATGTGCCGAAGGGACAGGTAAAGGTGGTCTTCTCCTGATCCTCAGGAGCGATGGCCACTTGGTTGTAGCCCGAGTACCCATCCAGGAAGCAATAATGGCTCTTCCTTGCCAGTCTCTCGATGATCTGGTCAATAAAAGGCAAGGGAAAATGGTCCTTCTTGGTGGCCTGGTTGAGTCTCCTGTAGTCAACGCAAACCCTCCAAGAGGTGGGTACTCGTGTAGCGATCTCCTCTCCCGACTCACTGATCACAGTCGTGATGCCCGTCTTCTTGGGCACCACATGCAAGGGGCTGACCCACTTGGAGTCGGAAATGGGATAAATAAAATCTGCACTCCACCATTTCGATATCTCTTTCATCACAACCTCTCTCAGGTTGGGGTTCAGTCGCCGCTGGAACTCACTGATGAGGCTCCCGCACCCTTAGTTAATTCAGTCAAATTAATGGTCCAAATTAATTTTAAGTGTTCGTTGCAGTCGGATACGGGAGGTTGATCAAAAACCACTTAAGACAGATGTTGGTCAATTTTAAGCAGTGATATTTTTTTACTTGGTGGAGTCCAAGGTCGATCTCAGGGAGGCAACTGTCTCCTTAGGTTGATTACAGCAATTTACAAGTGTTTGATATTCAGGGAACAATTTTTTTGGTATTTTTAATTCCTATGCAGACATATGCAGACGATTCTTAGCCAATTTAAAGTCAAATTTAATTGATGTGTCAAACGAAGTCCAAAAATAATGAAAATTGGCCAGATGATTATTTATGATGAAAATGACCTACACTAATTTTTTTGGAATTTTTCGACTCAAAATAAATTTTCTGTGAATTAAACAAACAGACAGAGTGATTTTCAGTGTTTAATTTTTAATAAATATCAAACCACAATTTCTCCAAGAACTAAAATTATCCTAGGAAGGTCTAATGATTAGGGACCTAGGAAAATTGACAGAACTTAAATTCACTGTGAAAGGAATTATTTAAAATTAATTAAAGAAAATCACTAAACTAATTATTGAGGCCTCGTTATGCGTGCAAATGACATGAAATTTTTATGGAGTGTTGAAAATGGTGTCCTTAAGCTACTGTGAATTTTTGGTGATTTTTGAAGGCACTGATATTTAATTAAAAATCAAATGGCATCACTGGGCAAAATATGACACAAATGAGCCAATTAATTTATTGATAATTCAATTAAGCCAACAAAAATCAAACACGTGTACAAAAAGATAGAGGACAAAATTCTCAACAACTTGCAATTTTTAGAATTTCAAAATGATGAAAAATGCATGCTATGGACACGTGCAAACACAAGGGTATAAATGCAATACTGGAAAATAAAATTTCAATAAGTAAACGTGCTGACAGGGACTAAAATGCAATTACCAATAGTATGCAGGACTTGGATGCAATTTCTCCACGAACCACGTGCTCCTCACGTGGTGTCTGCTTCACAGGGGCCTTTTTGCAATTTGTGAAAGCTCCAGGGGCGTCGGTGCAAATAACCCAGGCCGCACGTGCTCCTCACGTGGGGCGGCCTAGGTTCGGAGGGCGTTGGAGGCTCGGAGTGGGGCTCGGGTCTTCTGGAGGCTCGGGATAGCCTCGGAGCAGCTTCGGGTAACCCGAGCCTAGGCTTGGGAGGCCGAGGCTCGGATAAGACGACGTGGCGGCTTGAAGGCCCTTGGATCAAGATGAATCCAAGGGGTGTCGGTGAAGGCGCGTGGCGGCTGGGGAGGCGTCCGATCTGAGGTGTGATCGACGGTCGAGGACGAGGGCGGCGAAGAGACGCGTGGCGAGGCGAGGTCCGTTCGATCAGAGGATCGAACGGCTGCTGCTTCTTCTCCTTCAACGGGCCTCCGCCGCCTGCGGAGGAGATGGCTGCGCTCCGGTGAAGTTTGCTTAGCTCCGCCTCTGTCGCCAAGCTCCGGTGATGAGCTTCGTCAGCTCCCTCCTAGCTCGGAAGAAGCGGAAGAGAAAGGCGGAGCCTCCGGTGGTCTCTGGATCCTTGGAGGAGTGCTGGAGCTCTGCGGTGATGAAGCTCGAAGGGAGCTCCGGCGAGGCTCCGGCCAATGAAGGATTGAGGACCTGCGAAGGGTTAGATGGATAGCCGAGGCGTGCAGGTGTTCGTGGAGGTGAGGTGAGTGAGCGGCGAGGCCTACGGTGGAGTGCGGTGGTCTGGCGAGTAAGCTCCGGCCAAATGGCGGAGCTGCTAGTCGGAGGAAGGTGGTATGCGTCGTCGGAGAGCGTGGAGGGGTCAGCGAGGATCGGAGCTTCGACGCGAAGCTCGCCGAGGTGATTGGAAGGTACGAGGGTGATCAATGACAGCGAATAAAAACCGAGAAAAAGCAAGAAAAAGAAGAAGAAGATCGGCGATCGATGGAGGGAGTTACCTGGGAATTGGAGCTCCGCTGGGAGTTCCAGGTCGTCGCTCAAGAGGTCGGTAAAGCCCCGAGCTCGTGCAGCTGCTCGGAGGAGTGGCTGCGACACGGCGGTGGGCCGAGGATCTCGCCGGAGAAGACGCCGGTCTTCGCTCGAAGAGACGGCCAATTGCTGTCACCAATTGAGAGCTCTGAGCTCGGGGGTTTCTCCTGGAGTGGCGGATAGCGATGAAGGTGGCCGGAGGGCGAGTATTTATAGGATGGAAGTCTCGGCAGAGCTGGTGATGGGGCGAAGTTCATGGCTGTCGTGGGGCGAGTGTGGCGGAGATGGTGGTGATTGAGGGTGTTGGCGAGGGAGAGGGACGAGTGGGGAGCGTCGTGGCGAGGTCAGCGGCCGGAGGAGAAGGCTGACGTGTGCCCAGAAAAGGAAAGGGGGCGCCCCTCCCGCAAGGCAAGGGACGTGGGGGAGAGGGGCGCCTGGAGGTAGGAGACGAAGTATCCTCCGTTGGATCGTGTGATCCAACGGTGGAGATTAGATCGTGGTGAGCGGGTGTGATTAGATCGAGGGGAGGCGATCTGAGGGTCGTGGAGCCACCACGTGGCGGGACGAGGTCGAAGCGCGATCCCACAGATGGGATAAAAAGTGGGGGAATGATCGAACGGCTGAGGGGATAGGCAGCGGCTGTGGTTGAGATGGAGAGTTCAGGTCGCGATCGAACGGCGTAGATGACGCCACGTGGAGGGCTGAGAGTGCGGCGCTAACGGATGGTGGTGATGAGGAGTAGGAGATAATCGGACGGCTGAGGGAGTGAGCGCACGTGGTCACAGAGGGACCGTTGGATCTGAGGCGCGATCCAACGGTGGGGAGCGAAGGCGGATCAGACAAAGGGCAGCGGGCCGCGTGGCGCAATCAGAGGGCGCCACGTGGCCTGCTGTGAATGGCTGGAAGGGAAAACACGTGTAGAGAGAATAGGAGGCCGAATTTGGAAAAACTCAAAACATGAAAGTTGTAGATCTTGATGAGATCTACAAGTTTCATGTTGACCAAAGACGGAGATGAGGTCAAATATGGTACATAAATACAAAGATACATAAATATACATATGTAGTATACAAAATGACCCAAAAACCCAAGTTCCTCATACAAGCTCCAATTTCGATGAAATCAGTCTCATTTTGAAGGTCTTTTAATAAGTAGTATTCTAAGAGTGAGTCGACCTAAGTAGGAGTTTGTATGCGGGCTTTATGTGTGTTTTAATGTACACGGGTTCTCAGGATATTTGGGCTATTTTTCAAGGGTGGTTTTTGGCATTCTTCCCTCTATTATTAAGGAATATACACATATATTATAGAGAAGGAGTTATTTGATGAAGAAGTATTTTACAGGGGATTTCTGGCTTCTTATTTAAATGCAGATGAGCTGCTAAAATGCATGAATTATGGATGCATGCATGAGTGTTATTTATGCAAGATAAAAGGAAATATGCCTCTATTTTCTCGGGAACAAGGCTCTATTTTTGACTTTAGAGGTGATGAATCACAGATTCATCAACCCCCTATACTTAAACCTTGCTCGTCCCCGAGCAACTAAATGAAATGCAAGAGTGAAATGATTTTGGGTTCCATACCAAGGTCATGAACAAAAGTTTAAAATGGAGCCTGACTCGACCTTTGGATTAGTTGTGTGGCGGAACCTTATTGGGACCTGAACTTAAGACCTAACAGACTTCAAGTTCCACAAGTCTTCTATTCAAGACGCCTTAACAGTCAGGTCAGAATAATTCCTCAAACGCAAATTTCTGATGACTATGATTCTTACTTGTACCGTGTAAGTGAGATATAGCTCTCCATATCAGAAATGACTCGGAACCAGCCTCCTCTAACAAGGTAACTCAATAACCTGGTCCAGTAACTCTTTCCTCGAGGAGCGGGGTATTCCTTCTAAGTTCAAGTGCGACCAACTCAAGAGGAGGGGGTAGAGAAAAAGAATGGACGGTGGCCAGTGTAGCCACCTATCCCGGGATGCCTGACCAGTGTAGCCAAGTCATCCAGCTGCATTTTCCTTGCTAATATACATACTCCGACAGGTATTATTCTTTTTCTTGGACCTGTCTGATTTTTTTGGAGTTCTTTCTTGCATTTTTTTTTCTTTTCTTTTTTTTTTTTGAAACTATATTCAAGGTGCAGCATATACATCAGGAGTTTTTCCTCTTGAGCCAGTAGACTATCCCTCTTTTGAAGCATTATTGCAACCCACAGCATCCCGTCCTTAGCCTTCATCACCACTAGACCAAGTTGAGACGCACTTCCTTCACTATAAGAAGAAGAGAGGTTCCGCCTAGAAGTACTACCCTCATATGCTACCCCAAGTCAAAGGAAACTACCTCCTCAACACCTCATCAATGAAGAGCTACGTGCATAGTGTTTGTCCAAGTTAGGTCATTATCTAAAAGAATCCTGCGTATGCACGAGATATTCTACTTAGACTAGTCAAGATGACATGTGAACATAGACTTGCGGACTCAAAGAATTAAGTCTCTTGACCTGAGAAATCTTAACTCCAGTTCCTATAAGGTTCCTCTGAAATTAGGTGGATTAAGGTCAAATCAAGTCCATCCTCAATATCTACTCATAACTTGGTTCCGAACCCACTAGCTTTTCACTTTGCATATGCAGAAATATGCAGATGAGATGAGATGTCATGCTATGAAAATGCAGGACTCTTTTTATAAATTTTTTATGCAGGGATGATATGCAAGAGTAAATAAAAAGCCTTTATTTTTGTTTTATTTTCCTGGTATACAACAATTGTTTACAAAAGTATGTTTTACAAGAATTTTACAACTTTTTTATACAAGTATTATACATATTATACAAGTATACCAAAAATTTTTTTTTTTTGTTTTTTCGATTTTTACCCACCCGTAATTATTGCAAAAAATATATACAACAGTACGCGAAAGTACGAGCTATGGGTAAAGTATATATGTAATATATACACGCCCCCCTATACTTAGCGTGTGCTATGTCCTCAGAGCACAAAGAGCGAGGAAAAGACATAGCTCGTGCTAAGCGTAGGAGAGCCAAAAAGAAATAGCAAGTATAGAAGTCGTCTCGCCCCCCTATACTTAGGCTCTGGCAGCCTAAGTGTAGAAAAAGATCAGAAATGGGGCGGACGAGGTTAAGAGGAGAAATGGAGGAGTATCAGTGCGGGCATCGGCCCCCCCTATACTTAGGCTTAGGTCAGCCTAAGTATCGGTAGGAAATGAGTATAAGGACCAATGTGATCTGGAGAATGTACAGTGAATCGACTCGGGTGACCCTTTCCCCCTATACTTAGGATCTGGTCATCCTAAGTACAGTCTGAGATAATGATTCGATGATGTGGGGACGGGTTACTAGAATCGTGAAGGTAAGGATAGGATATACAGGAAGAATGATATATATACAGCTGAGTCGGTCTGAATCTTTTGAAGATGCTGCTGATGGCTGGAGTTCATTGCTGCAAGGTCTCATACGCGGCTTGAGATGTATCTGCTGTATCTGTCTCGCATATGAATACAATCTCCTCCACATGGACTAACTGTTCCTTGGATTCGACGAAGTGCTTCAACAGCTGCCCATTTACTAGGAATGTTGGTGCGTCATCTGCGAGATCTGAGATCTCGACACATCCACTATCATGCACCGTTCGGACAACAAATGGTCCCGTCCACTTAGACTTTAGTTTGCCTTGGAAAGTCTTCAGCCTGGCATTGAACAACCATACCTTCTGTCCAGGAACAAAGGTCTTTCGTCTGATATATCTATCGTGCCAACGCTTTACCTTGTCCTTGTACACCACACTGTTGTCGTATGCTCGGTTTCTGATTTCCACAAGCTCATTCAGATCCATGTCTCTTTGTTTCTGTCCTAGGTGTGTGTTCCAGTTGACCTTCTTTATTGCCCATTCTGATTTGTGCACTAACTCTGCGGGCAAATGGCACGGCTTTCCGAATACCATTCGGAATGGGGAGGTGCCTATCGGTGTCTTGTAAGCCGTCCTATACGCCCAGAGGACTTGATCCAAGATCTGAGACCAGTCCTTCCTGTCTGGGCGGACGAGCTTTTGCAATATGGTTTTCACCTCCCTATTCGACACCTCAGCCATACCATTGGTTTGTGGGTGGTAAGGACTAGCGACACGGTGTTCGATGCCGTAGTCCTTCAGGAGTTTCTTCACCTCCCGATTCACAAAGTGGCTACCCCCATCTGATATCATCATTTTGGGGATCCCGAACCTAGAGATTATGTGCTCTCTGATAAATTTACAGACAGTCTTGCTGTCTGCGGCTCGGGTCGGGATAGCCTCCACCCATCTGGACAGATAGTCAACCGCAAGAAGGATGTATTCAAACCCGTGGCTGACAGGGAATGGGCCCATGAAATCGATGCCCCAAGCGTCAAAGACATCACAAATGATGACCGGCTGCATTGGCATCTCATCCTTGGAACCAACGGTTCCTCCCATCCTCTGGCAAACTGGGCACGACTTCGCGAAGGCGGTGGCATCGCGAAACAGAGTCGGCCAGTAAAAGCCACATTGAAGTACCTTCCATGCGGTCCTCTTCCCGGAGTGGTGTCCTCCTGCCTCTAAGCTATGGCATAAAGAAAGGACACTCTGGTATTCCTCCTGAGGAATACAACGTCTCCAGACACAATCCGGTCCTTCAAAGAAAAGGATCGGATCCTCCCAATGGTAGTGTCTAGCGTCCGATTTTAATCGGTCAATTTGGCTCTTGGGCCAATCCTCGGGAACCTTCTTGGAGACAAGATAGTTCACGATATTGGCATACCATGGGAGTGAGTCGATAACAAAAATCGACTCGTCAGGGAAGGAGTCTCGAATCGGGGAAACCTCGGAAGTATTAAGATCTTCGAGACGAGAGAGATGATCGGCTACTACGTTCTTCTTTCCAGGTTTATCACGGATGTCCAAATCAAACTCCTGGAGAAGTAAAATCCAACGAAGAAGAGCGCCCTTCGCGTCCTTCTTCTCCATTAAATATCGTAGTGCCGTGTGGTCTGTGAACACAGTTACCTTGGATCCGATTAAATGAGATCTGAATTTGTCCAAGGCAAATACTACCGCAAGCATTTCCTTTTCGGTAACTGTATAGTTACGCTGAGCAGAATCAAGCACTTTGCTTGCGTAGTGAATTGCAAACGGGACGCCATCTCTTCTTTGTCCCAATACAGCCCCAACAGCATAATCTGAGGCGTCCGTCATGATCTCAAAAGGGAGAGACCAATCTGGGGCTTGTAAGATGGGTGCGTCCATGATCATTCCTTGTAATCGCTTAAAGGCTTCAAGACACTTGTGATCGACAATAAACTCCGCGTCTTTGCCTAAAAGCTCAGTTAGCGGTCGGGCAATCTTAGAAAAATCCTTAATAAATCTCCGATAAAATCCGACATGCCCGAGGAACGACCGCAACTGCCGTACGTTGGTTGGTGGCTGGAGTCGTCTGATCACGTCCACCTTGGCAGGGTCAACCTCCATTCCTCTCTTGGAGATGACATGCCCCAACACTATGCCCTCCGTCACCATAAAGTGACTTTTCTCCCAGGAGAGCACCAGATTGACCTCACAACATCTTTTGAGGACTCGGTCCAGATTCCTAAGGCAGGAATCAAAAGAGTCGCCGTGGACCGAGAAGTCATCCATGAAGACTTCCAGGAATTCGCCGACCATTTCGGCGAATACAGCAATCATGCACCTTTGGAAAGTACCTGGAGCATTGCATAGCCCAAAAGCATGCGCCTGAAAGCATAGGTACCAAAGGGGCATGTGAACGTGGTCTTTTCCTGGTCCTCTGGAGCTATGGCTACTTGATTGTAGCCCGAGAACCCATCAAGAAAACAAAAGAATTCTTTCCCCGCTAGTCTTTCTAAAATCTGATCAATAAATGGTAGGGGGAAATGATCCTTTTTCGTCGCGGCATTCAGGCGTCTGTAATCCACACAGACGCGCCACGACGTGGGTACTCTTGTCACGATCTCCTCTCCGTCCTCATTGGTGGTCGTCTGAATTCCCGACTTTTTCGGGACAACATGGATTGGGGCCACCCACTTAGAATCGGAGATTGGGTAAATGAAACCCGCGTCGCACCATTTTTCTATCTCTTTCTTCACAACCTCTCGTAGATTTGGATTCAACCGACGTTGGAATTCACGAGAGGGTTTGGCTTCGTTCTCCAAGTATATATGGTGCGAACACAGAGCGGGATTTATCCCGTGGAGATCGGAAATGCTCCAGCCTATTGCCTTGCGGTTCTTCTCCAGGATCTCTAGCAAGCGAGATTCCTGCTCCTCGGTCAATTGCGAACTGATAATGACCGGAAATTTCTTGTCTTGGCCCGCAAGGAAGGCATATTTCAGAGTTGTGGGTAAAGGTTTGAGCTCGGGGATGGTATAATCGTCTAAGAAGTCTGGCTCAATCCGATCTGGTTCGGTGTTGGACGTGGCTGGATCCTGTTCTGCAGCGGCTGCCACCAAGCTCGGCTCTGGAGTCGGATCGTCAAAGGTCTCCATGCAATCGGCAAATGCCTCGTCCGACTCGTCATCCTCATCTTCCGATTGTCCCTAAGGATGTAAGGACTGACAGGCCCACTTGGGCCTCTGTGTCATCGAAGATGTAGGGCGATGCAGGCTCAGAGCTGTACTCGTTCCTGAGGATCTCGCAGACTGACTCATGCACTGGATCATCTTCAAAGGAGATGGACACGTCGGTGCTGGCTGGGTTCTGTCTCCATGGCCCAACTAAGTCTACATGTTCACGGTCTGTTTCGAGAGAAGAGTACTCGGTGCTGGATTCGGAGTCTGGTCTCTGCCATCTCGTCTGCTTCATCTCTAATTCCTCATCTCCGCCTGGAGTTTGGAACTGAATTTTCCCATTCTTATAATCGAATAAGGCCCCTGCTGTTCTGAGGAAGGGCCTACCCAAAATGATCTGGGAATCTCTCCAATTACGAGGGGTTTCCATATCGAGGACAGTAAAGTCCACCATGTATTCTTGCCCCTCGACTTTGATCACAATGTTCCTTAACTCTCCTTGGGACTTCTTAGTGGATTTGTCCGCGAACTGAAGAATAGCTCTAGATTTCCTAAGAGGTCCGAGATTGAGCCGCTCATAGAGGGCTGTGGGCATCAAGTTGATCGAGGAACCATTGTCCAGGAGAGTGCGTGCAAACGCGATGTCATCAACATGACTTGCTACATAGTGTGCACCCATGTCTCTTCGTTTCCGAGGAAACGAGTTCTTTATTGCACAAGTCGTGGCTACTGATAGGTTGTGTTTCTCAACACGGCTTTTGGTTTTCCTGCTAACCCTAGTAGGTGTGCATCTCACCTTAAGGTATTTTTGGAATGCAGGGGTCATTTCCACGAACTTGTCAAAGGGGATTGTGACCGTGATATGTTTGTTACAAAACTCAGCCATCTCAGGGTCATCTTTTTGGATTTTTTTGTTTTTCTTCTTCCCACCCTTGAGAGCTTGGGGAAAGGGATTATTAACTCAGGTTCTGGAACTGAAATATCTTCATTAGCTGCTGAAACTGAGTTCTGAACACGACTCTGACTCGGACTTTTATACAGACTCTGACTCTGACTCTGACAAAAGGGAAAATGCTGGGCGAAACCGGTGATGCTTCTTCCGCTTCTTCTGGCTGGTCCTCCTCAGATGGAGGTGCGGGCTCATCGGTGTCGTCGGACTCGGGATGACTGCGGGGCTGGTGCTTCGAGGACTCAGATGTCCTCTTCTTCTGCTGGCGGTGACGGTGGTGCTCCTCCTCTTCCTCCTCCGAATTCTCCTCAGGTCGAATTTCGGAGGTTCCTTCCTGTTGTGCCCGTGCCCGATCAGGTATGATCACGGTCCTTCCGCTCCTGAGGGACATATGGTTAACATTATCATACGAAGGGATCTCATGTTCAGATAAATAATTATCTGAATAGTATACCTGATCTCGGGGTCGGTTCTGGCCTTGATGTATGTTATTTGGGTTGGCCTGAACCTGTGCGGGAATTGGAGTCCTTGGCGCCATTTGTTGGTCCTGAGCACGAGAGACCCGATTGATGTCGGTTCTCATGTCCAGGTAATCGTTCTGCATCTGCTGGACCCTATCAGACAGGGTCTGGATCGCCAAGGTGAGGGACTCCAATTCGGTGGGCTGGGCTGGCTGCTGAGTGGATGCGGTCCTGAACTGGCCCTGCTGGCCGTGCCGGTATTGCTGCTGATGGGGCGGTGCTGGCCCCTGCTGATAGGTGCGTTGCTGCGGCTGGTACCCTTGTTCTGGCCTGGACTGATATCGCGGGATTGTAACGGGCCTGGTCTCCTGGTAGACTGGGGTTGGGCGGTGTGACTGGTCCTTCCCCATCTCGATTTGCCGGACTAGTGGGTCGCGGCTATACCAGAGCCCGTTGATCTCGTAAACGGGCGGCGGCTCCTCGTACTCTGTCTCCATTGGTGGGGGTGCATGATGGTTCTGCTGGGTGTAAA